>JAJHUR010022384.1:0-10904 GCA_027495735.1 Lutjanus campechanus | reverse complement strand
TTTAATATCAGTCTTACCTTCAACCATGTTTCTGCATTCAACAAACAGCTCTGCCTTTGTTTAAAACCCAAAGATATTCAGTTTATTATAATCATAAATGAAGAAAAGCAGGAGGCTTAAAACAGCATTTTCTGCCATTTTGCTTGAAAAATTGCTTCAACAATAAATCAAGTATCAAAGTATTTTAACAGTTTAATTCTTTCTTACAACTTTGTACAGTCGGGCAAGTGAGTTGCCGGATTTACTAGCCTGACATGGCATTTTACTTGCCCTGGGCAGTCCTTACTGTTGAGCCCTGAATAATAGCCTACATTTTTAATCTGTTATATTCTTAATGGTGTTTAACTGATTATTGATTGCATCTCCAATTAGAAGTAGAGCTGCAATGATTAATCGAGTATTAAATTAATTGCCAACTATTTTGATAATCGTTAATCAGTTTGAGTTAGTTGTGGCCCCGGTTTGAAGTTTATTTTTGCTTGTTCGTCACATATTTACGCCTCTCTCTGTCTGATGTTTGGCTGCCTGACTGGGCAAGTTAAAATAAATCAGTTTTTAATTAATTAAATTCTTGACAGTCATGATTAATTCATTCATGATTACTCATTAACATCCATAGTTTGGACTGTATGTTTACTTTTTTGTTTAGTATTTATTCCACATCACAGTGTCTGATGTTTGGCTGCTGATGACCACACTGTCACCATCTTTTCCTCGTCTGTCAGCAGGTTATTGCTGGATTTGCTTGTGCTCACAGTAACGGATTGCCTTTATGTAAATTTGGAGGCTCGTGTTTAGAGGGCCTATGTTCATCGATTTGAATGTCTGCTGTCGTTATGAGCTGAAATGCAAATGAGCTCGTGTTGGTGCAGGATCGTCCCTCTGGACACCGTTGGTCTCCTCAGAGGTCGTCGGACGCGCTGACCCTCGTCTGTAGGATCTTTCTGACCTTTTTCCAGCTGCAGCAGAGCCTTTAAAAAGCCTGCGGAATGTGCCCACGACGGCTGTAACATGCAACGGACGCAGCGTCTATATTTGGTGGCCAACATGAATCCTATATTTACACCTGTGTATGTTCATGGTGTCACATGTCTGAAATGGACTCCTTCACATTGCTTCATGTGATGTTTGACACCAGTAGTCTGTCCTGTCCTGTCCCATCCCATCTCATTTCATCCTGCTGATTCAGACTCAACACTGTAAATTCACATTACAAAGTTTTTTAATAGTTTCCTCAGTATAACTTTATGTTCACATCAGTTTGAATTATTCCATCATGAGCTGCAGCACCAAGATTTCTCATGTATACTCTGCTGTTCTCCAATGATGTAGCACCTAAAAACTGCATCTTCCACTCGTAGATGTTTCATGTGTCATGCCAAAGCGTGTAATGGACACGCCGATCCACCTTGAACTTTTCATGCTTCAGCGAGGCAACATGTGGCACTGATGCACTTTTGCAAGATACTGCAGCCAAGTTGTTCATAACAATGTTTTGGTTAGACTTTCATAATAAAACTTGCCAAGAAACCTTTGCAACGTCCTGTCAGGCTTTTAAAATAAACTTGCTGAGATGCATTCACAATGTCTGGTTAGATTTTCAGAAGAAAACTTGATGAGAAACCTTCACGTCTGACTTTCAAGATAAAACTTGCAGAGAAACATTTGCAACATCTTGTTAGACTTTCAAAACAAAACTTGCTGTGAAGCATTTGCAACATCTGGTTAGACTTTCAAAATAAAACTTGCTGAGAACCACTAGCAAATTTCGGTTAGACTTTCAAAATAAAACTTGCTAAGAGACATACGCAACAATGTCAAAATAAAATCTATTAAGAAACCATTGCGTCCTCCTGTTAAACTTTCAAAATCAACTCCCTGAGATGCATTTGCAACGTCTGATTAGACTTTCAAAATAAAGTCCCTGAGATGCATTTGCAACATCCGCTTAGACTTTCAAAATAAAACTTGCTGAGAACCACTAGGAAAGTCTGGTTAGACTTTCAAAATAACACTTCCTAAGCAGCATTTGCCATGTACGGTTAAACTTTCAAAATAAAACTTTCACAGACACATTAGCCACATCTGACTAGACTTTCAAAATAAAGCTCTAAAAACATTTCAGGTTAAAAAAGATGGAGGGAACACTCACTAAAGAACATTCTATGTTCTGTTTGTTTGTTTGCCGTTGGTCTCAAATTAGCATGACTGACACTTCGTCACCCATAAGCTTCAAAAGTGACGGTAACAAAGTGGCACCAAGTCGAGTATAGAGTTGTATAGTGATGTAATGACCTTGGTGTCATCTGTATCATTTTTCATGCAAAGTTGACAGTGTTTGGGATCTCTGACTCTAACTTTGCATAAATGACCTAATTGACCGAATAGCACTTAATGACAACCGTCATAAACATTCATAAAGGTTCTTTTATGGTCTTGATGGGTCTAAGTATGAGTATAATTCATACTTAAAGTACCAAAGTGAAAGACTCATTATGCAGAATGGCTTATTGTAAAATAATATAGATCATGTCACTAAAATATAATAAATAATGCATGAATGTGTTCATTACTTTAATGTTGCAGCTGGTGAAGGTGGAGCCTATAATTGGTTTATATGCTGCTGAGTAGCTTAACTTATAGTAATATATCATAATTTACTAGTTGATTTATAGTTTGTATTAATAATTTCAATCTGCAAAGTAACTGAAGCTGTAATACAAATGTAGTGAATTGAAAAGAACAATATTTCCTTTTGAAATATCCTTCAGTTTGATTTTTAATTAAAAAAACGACATTTTCTGACACAGAGACTTTTCTCATCCATCACAAACTGAACCTGACTGTATTAAACTGACTGTAAGAGTAAAATATTGTCACAGCAGACAGAGATAGTTGCATCTAATCCCTCAGAAACCTCTGTGTGTGGCACGTGGACCTCACAACATACCGTCTGTCATGAAACTGAACTGACATGTTGCTCTGAGCCAAATATAAAGCAGCCCTTTGCGTTTTTGTTTACTGTAAAACTATCATGGACATAAATCTTTAGTGTCAGTGAGCTGCTAAAACTCTCGAGTCAGTCACACCCTCCCCTCCACTGATAACGTTACCCACACACCGAGAGGTCGCCTTCACTGTCTGTACCACAGCAGCAGCAGCAGCAGCAGAGCATCATGGGATGTTTTACAGTTTCTTTGTCTAAGTGTGAACATAAAGAAGGTCTCTGTGTTTGTGACTCTGTGGAGCTGAAACACAGACAGTCTTGTTGTTTTGGCCTTTTGTCTGTTATGACTGAAGCTGTGTGGGAGTCACAACAGTTAGCCTCACGGCATGAATGTAACGTAAAGATGAATTAGTTGTACTTAAAATTTACAGGGAACGCAAAGTCAGACAGAAGATTTAACGGAAGAACCCATCTTTGGGAAAAAATTTATTTAACGTGAACTTGTATTTTTTTAGTTTATCCCATCTGCCTACTCTGAGGGAGCAGGGTTTATGACCCACAGAGTGCTGCAAAGATGACCTATTTTTGTGGCCAACACTGAAGTTAGCATCCCTCAGGTTCCATCCACAAAACGCCAGATTTTTCTATTTGATTTTGCATTAGTGCAGAAAATGCTAAAGTTTATGATACAGTGACGTTTTGTTAAGCATGATAATCTACACCAATGAACACCACTTTTATGATTTTTGAAATGTAAATACAATCACCAGATGTAAAAAGCTAACATTACTCTATAAATGAACTACACCATGGTCACATGACTTTAACGTCACCACCAGTAAGTGACTAGTGTTCGGCGGGATTACATTTAATGCCTGGAACAACCATGCACATAACTGGCGGGGGGAATGTAGAGAGAAATTTGACCACCCCAAAAATTACATGTGGGCCAGGATTCATTAGCGTGAACACAGACCTCAGCCTCTGAGAAGTGACACCCCAGAGTGTAGTGTCGTTCACTGTGGCTGTTCACTGTGGTTTCTTTCATTAACTCACCTGAAACAAACACCAGGCTGCTGCAGTATAACTATACAGACCTCTACACACATCAGACACTCTGCTCATCATGGCCTCTCCGACTTTGTTTTATCCTTGAAACACGTTGCAGTGAAAACGCTGCTGTGTGACATTAATTACTAAATTATGTGACAACGAGGTGAGCGACACCAGAGCTGCATTATTGCTTAAATAGCATTATTTAACTACTGATGGAAAATCAATCTCAGTCTGTCTGTGGAATGTACAATTTGTGGCTATGCTGTCATGATGCTCTGAACATCTCCATCTCCTTTCCTGAAGTAAAGCTTTCAGTTTGCTGAGCTGTTATCAGTGATTTAACTGTCTGAGAGAGCGTTTAATAATCACCACACCTGCTGATCAATATTCAGCCGTACTCAGCTCTTTGCATGCTGCACTGCTGCACATACGTAAACCAGAGAGTGTGCGTGTAAGATGCTCCCGAACAGGCGCATATTCAGACTGAAATAAAAACAGTCAGATGGTAGAACCTGCAGGAAAAAATGGTTACAAGAGTTAAAAGTGATATTCAACAAAATGAAATGTAATCACATAACTAGACCTTAATAAGAAGAACTAAAAGTAAGGCTCAGAATAAGTATTAATAGCAGCTGTATTACTATATTTATTGGTCCGCATTACTTGTCACGTTATTATAAACTCACGAGGAGTTCTGTCAGGATCCTGCAGGACTGATGACTCTGTTTTAACAGTGATCTGATTGGTCGATGGACGGGCTATTGACACATTTTGATATGGTGCTGAAGTTAATGCAGGTAAACCAAAGCATGCTCATATACAGATCATGTGTCAGGTGTGTGCACATGGTGTGTGTGCTTATTTAGTATTGTCGGAGCCTCCCAGATGAACAATATTGACCATCAGTGCTTTATTTTAATGTGCTCATAGCTGACAAGATATTTAATATCCAACCTTATAAACTTTGTTTTATGTAAATATACAGTCATTCTGTTGTGACAGGAGCATGTTTACCACGGTGACACATCAGTTTTTCTTTTAACAACACTCAGCCGGTGTTTGTGAACTGAGGACACTAATTGTTGAAGTTTTGAAAGTGAATTTCTTTCTCATTCTTGCTTGATAAATGACTTCAGGTGCTCAGCAGTCCGAGGTGTCTGTTGTCGTATTTTGTGCGTCATAATGCACCACACATTGTCAATGGGAGACAGGTCTGGACTGCAGGCAGGTCAGTCTAGTCCCTGAACTCTTTTACAGCGAAGCCACGCTGTTGAAATGCGTGCACAATGTGTCTTGGCATCGCTGAAATAAGCAGGAATGGCATCATATGTCGCTCCAAATCCTGTATGTACCTATGGGGCCTTCACAGATGTGACAGTTACCCATGATGCCTCTAATTTTTTAATATTATGGATTACAGATGGTGAAATCTCTAAATTCCTGCAGTTTTGTGTTGAGAAACATGTTCATAAACTGTTGGACTGTTCGCAGTCTTCACCCCATCCCTGTTTTCAAGGATGCCCCTTTAATACCCAATCATGATACTGTCACCTGTTCCCAATTCACCTGTTTACCTGAGGAATGTTCCAAACAGATGCTTTTGGGAACTTTCACAGTCTTTAGTTGTTCCTGTCACAACTTTTTTAGAACTTTGCAGACATCAAATTCAAAAGACAACATTGAATATCTTGTCTTTGTTCTGTATTCAAACGAATACAAGTCAAAAATGATTCACAAATCACTATATTCTGTTTTTATTTGCTTTTTACATGACGTCCCAACTCTTTCGGAATCAGGGTTGTATAGCCAGGTTCCTTTAGAGAGCTTTAGAGGTTCTGTTGTCATGTTTCAGGCTGTTCTCAGTACCTGGTTCCTTCTGTTTGCAGATTTACAGCCCTGGAGCCGCTCCATGTATCTCTGCCATCTGACCCAGAGCCCAGTGTGGCCCCCTGACATTTATGTTCTTAGCATGTTGTTCTGTTCCATCTTCTAAAGTTACAGCTGCAGCGGCTCCACCTTCATCCACCCTGCAGCCTAAAAAGGCAAAAGGACGTAAAGCTGCAATTCATACTCAGATTTATTCATGTAGCTGTTAAAGTCTTTTGTAATTCTGATTGAGGTACATGAGGACGTGTGCAATATTAATGCAGTCATGCTAAATGTGCTGATTTTGTTAAAAACTGGAAAAAGTCGGGGGTTGAAGAAGTGGCTTTTAGTCTGCATACAAAAAGGTAAAATTATTTAAATGAGTCAGGCACACTGAGCTTCATTCAGACTGTTTAACATTTCTTCTCTCTGCTGTGTTGCTGGTGGCGATGCAGCTCTCCATAAATGGAAATGTGACTGTGCAAACATTAACGCAGGTTTGAAAGAGGAAAGATGGTGTCAGAGCAGCTCTTCTGTCCGTACAGAGGTGGAGTTAGTTTGGTCTGTGCGGTTCTTTATCGTATTATACACCCCAGTGTTTGACCAAGAGTTTGGACTCCCCCGTGTGAATGTACACGGAAACAACTGATTTACGACCATTAAATAAATTCTTAAAGACTAACTGTAGTAAAACTGTAAAGACGTTGTTGAACAAGTAGAAAAGCAGAACACAAACTCTGTCACTCAGTAACTTGCTGCCTCTTCTTAATCCACATTCGGTCGGTGTCAGCCATAATAATAATGATAATAAACTCTATTTTTATAGCACTTTTCATACAAGAAATGCAGCCCAAAGTGCTTTACAACAAAGAAATTATATGCACGAAGTGCTTCACATGAAAAGACAGAATGAACATATATAATATGACTATAATGCCATAATTCATGTAAAATATGATGAAAAAATGTAAATTTTTATCTTTCTTTTCAGAGTATATTTAGCTGGGTTTGCATACAATAAAGTGCTGACAGTGAAGCCTGGAGGAGACTTTAATGCAGGAGAGCTGTCAATAAAAAAAAGCCAGCACAGGATCATGACACAAAATTTATCATAATTCCTAAATGTGTATCTTTAATACGTCCCATGAGTCAGCTGTCCTCTGACTAGAGGACTAAGTCATTCAGTGGGTGTGGCCTGTGTGGCGTTTACAGACCTCTCGTCTCTCTGGATTTTACTGTTCAGACTCTGAACAGTGGTGTTGTCTCATTGGACCTCCTCTGCTGTCTGACATACCTCTCCTGGTATTTCCCCCCTGGCTTGGCTCAGTTCCTGCCCCTCCTCCTCCCTCTGAAGCCCGGCCCGGCCTGGCCCAGCCCGGTCTGCTCTGGTCTGACGATACCTCTGCTTCTCAGACCTCAGAGCTGTTGGCTGAGCATCAAGTCCAGGAGAAAACAATGGCTTCATATCACATCATTGCAGCTAATTCTCCCTCTGTGGTGGTGGTGGTTGGCACCACCACCACCACTGCTACCACACCCTGCTGCCTCCAACACACCAGGGAGGCCACATCCTGCCAGGGTTTTGGTCTGTTTTCGGCTGTGATGAAGCTCTACAGTCTGAGTAGTGAGGAGAAGAGTTTACAGAAACAGACACAATCAGATCTTACAGTAGTTACAGAGCTAAAAGGAAGAACAGCACAGAGAACATGTTGTTCTGTTGTTTGAAGCCAACAGCCCAGTGCTCTTTTATTAAACTAACTATATGCTATATTTACATCATGCATACATGATGCATACATGACCAGTAACAGCTGCTTTTACACCTCATTTTTGTACACAACCATCCAAGTACGATGACGCCATTTAAAGTGATGAACAGGCATCAGTATATATATATATATACGATACTGCAACGTTCTTCATTCAACATTCTCCGCATGTCCACCGCAGGAATGTTCGCCAGGAACTAGGAACAGTTGGAGGAACCTTTGGTGTCCACTGCAGGGACCAGGGTTTAAATTAAGTTACGGGGACATTAGAAACTTTGGGGGTGGGGCTTGCAGTGCTGAACATTTCTAATTGGTCGAGGACTCACAGCGTTTTGTTTCCGTTACAGCGGTGTTTGAAGCCATGGTACAAGACCCAGAAACAGACGACTAATCGGCTGAACTTGATCCTTGTTAAATGCTATAAAGCTAAATGATGTCATGCTATTGTTAGCCAAAAGCTAACGCCACATGCAACAGCTAATTTTAATTATAAAATAATTGTCTTTGCAGGTCTTTAGATTAGAATCAAAAGACAGACAACAACTAGCTGATGGAACCTTTTAGTTCCTTGAAAAGTAGTTGCCTGGCCTCTGAAACTTGTTCCATGAACAACAAACCAAACTGCTGGCTGAAAATAAAAATGCAAGTACTTGATCAATCAGAAAATGTTACACAAAGTCCCTGTACTTTTGGAAAGAACTACCCTCAAGCAGAGGCATTTTTGGGGGGCTAACGTAATGACCCTGCAACTCAATTTAGACGCTGATCCCTGTGGTGGAAACGCAGCTTAAAGAAACAGTTCCAGCAGGTTAGAGCAGCAGGTTTACAGCTGACAACATAGATTGAAGCATGCTATACTCAAATACGCAAAAAAATAAATGGAATTGAAAGGTATGTTTTCATGGATTCCTCAGAAATGGTTCCAGTTAGCCTGATTCCAGACCTCTCCATCACTGACTGTTTATGGCAAAAGAAGAGAAATAAAATAGGACTGCAGTCTTATTATAAGACGTATTCTTGATGTGAACAGACGTGGAGTCAGGTTGAGTACACCTGCATCAGTCTGTTTGAAGTAAACACCTCGAGTGTGCCTGCAGCAGACAGTCCCGCAGACATTTTCCCTGCAGAGGACGGAGTGGAAGTGTCTCGCTGTCTCTTCCATGAATGGAGGCGGCGTCAGGGAGCTGAAGTGGAGATAAGACGGAGGGAACAATGAGTCTGTGTTTGGACAGAGACGCGGGGCAGAGATGGAAGCTCTCCGCCACAACAATAGTTTATTCCTGACCAGATGCCAACATGTCGCCCTCCACACTGCAACATTATTTATTTATTATTTATCTGATTAATACATGGGAGGATCATGAACTAAATACAGTAGTGGAATGTAACCAGATAGATTTACTTTAAGCTACTACAAGTAATTTTCCTATTCACATGGCGGCCATTTTCCATGACGTCACACTTGAGGTATGAAGCTCAAATGTCGCACCGCTGTGTTCCAGGTTGTAAGTCGTATCTGACATATTGTTATCATTTCTCCGCTTCCTGATTGATCGGCATCTGAAAAGACAATGGATAGTGAAAATCTGGAGGAACGTCAGGACATATTTCAAGATAAAACTACGTATTTGATAGCACGTTAGCTACTGTGAGACAACAGCTAACGTTAGCATTCAAACACTTCCTAACATTTGATAAATGTTGCACGGTACGATAAATTAATTCTGAAATATCAACAAACATTTTGGACACATTGGAAGTAAATCACGATGTGTGCAATCATGCTAATGGAGGCTAATGTTAGCATCCAAACACTTTAAAGCTAATGTTACTGTTTGATAGTGTTTGGATGTCATCAAGCTAATGTTAGCTAGCTGAGGCTAGCATTAACTGTCTTGCTGTCTCTTCACTGACCTCAGAAATGTTCTGGTTCAGTCAGTAACGTTATGTGACAAATTAAAACCAAACAGATGGGAAGAATTCACACTTGAACAAACATTAGCATTATTTGAAGTGTACTTTGATGTTTTAGTTTGGCTCATGTCCCGTCTCCTAACATGGAGGGGGTGGGGTTAATGATCAGTACTGCAGCCAGCCACCAGGGGGCGATGGAGATGTTCTGGACTTGCTATTGGGAGCTCTCATGTCATCTAACTTTGCATTCAGTCAGTGACTACATCCAACACAAAAGCAAAAGTTTTTTAAGTTTGCTATGAGAAGGCAAAATGTAAGATCAGACTTAGGGCTGCAACTAACGATCGTTTTCATTGTAGATTAATCTGTTGATTATTTTCTCAATTTATGGATTAGTTGCTTGGTCCATAAAATCAGTCTCTAATCAGACTTTTATTTTGCTAACATACCGCTAACCCCTTTTTTAGCTGCTTAGAGAGACAACAAGACAGTTATCATATCATTGCAAACTTGATCAATTCAATCAATTAATTCTGTAACGCCTGAGAGAGACGGAAAGAGTGACAGTTATAGCAAAGTGTCAGATAATCGTCATCTTGGTAAGAACGCCAGAAAAGAGATGTTTTTTTAATGTCAGGATGAAGTTGTGATCACAAGATTTAAAGACAGCCTGAAGACCGTCTGTTATGTCTGTAACCACGGAGGAGAGAAGCTGCGTCCTCTCCGTCCCGTCAACTGTGGACGAACAGCTTGCTGATTTCACATGGCCGGCCTCGGGCTCCTCACCAACTGGAGCTGCTTCCTCTTTAGTGTTTGCTCAGGTTGTTCACTAAATTCCCCTCATGCCAGGAGATCTGCTGCCCTTCCCCTGCTGCCCTGTTAGAGAGCTAAAATGGCTTTTATGAGTGAAGCACTCAGTGTAATGTTACAGATCGAGATATATTTACCAGGAAATGCTCTCGGAGGTTGTGGAGGCCGCGATGACTCGGACTAATCCAGAGTGGAGACAGCTCGTTTTACAAAATGTCTCAAAGAGAAATGTAGTCAATTTTGTATCTTGATTTTATTTATCTTACAATCATGAATTAGTATTATAATCCTGATTCAGTACTGAAATATGATCATATCAAATACTTTAGTTTAGTTTATATAGCTAATTTACATCTGTGGTTGCTGGGCAGGTAGATGTTAAAAAATAGCACAGTGCAAACAATACAATACAAATAATTAACAACAGTGCAAACAAATAATTAAGCACAATGTAAACAAATCGTTAAGAACAAAGCAGTACATATTAAATCAGGATTACGAGACATAAAATCAAGATTACCAGATACTTAAGATAATAAAAT
>JAJHUR010022369.1:0-14213 GCA_027495735.1 Lutjanus campechanus | reverse complement strand
TTGGGATTTCTGTGGAGGATAAACAACTGAAAACCACCATGTAGTGAAATAAATGTGTGAAATGAGTTGTGAAATATATTTCAGTATGCTCCTTTCATTGACCTATTTGCAAAGTTCCCTGACATTTGCCATCGCCCCGAGAAAATTTATCATGGCATCCCAGAAGTTCTGGAAACCTAGAAGAGAGAGGTCAAGTGGAAAATGCACGGTTTGATACAGTGTTGTGTGCTATCTTAGAAAGTGAGCTGAACTTCTCCATGTTATTTTATCAGCAGTGTCAACTTAGTGCCAAAGGGTTGGTTACCAGAAACACTTTTGGTTTCATGGCAGCTTTACTCAATATGTCTGCCTCAGCCTGCACTCCAGAGATGCTCTATTTCAACTTTTATGTTGGTTTAACCTTAACCTTCACTTTTGTTGTTTGTATTTTTAACCACTCTAGCAGCCGTCTCTCTGAGTGTCAATCTGTCGGTCAGTCGGTCGTCCACTTTGATCCCGACTAATATCTCAACAACTTTTGGATGGGTTGCCATGAAATGTGGTAGAGAGATCATTTGTGCTTTTACAGACAATCTAAATCTAAATCATCATCACAAAGGAAAATGTTTTCTGCTGCTGAACTTGAAGTATTTGTTGAAGAAAAATATTTAGAAGCGGAAGTATGAATTCATCCTGAAAGACAGGCAAGGAAATACTGAACAGCCTGATGTTATCAGCTCAACAAAAAGATCAGCGGTTGAATGACTTTTGGCAAAGCTTTAAAGGCTTCATAATGGCTTGTGCTGTGGTGCTGAGTAGAAAGCTCTGTGAAAGAAATTTTACAATGCAATTTTTAATTTGCATTTCTCTCTTTCTCTCTGTCTGTGTCTCTCACTAACTGTTGCAAATGCAATTTCACTGTTTGGCAAAACCCACCCAACAACAACTGGCACTCCCACCCTTCTCAGCTCATCAGACCTCCATCTTTCCCTTAGACTGTCTATGCTGCACACTTTCCAGCCATGTTAATGCCTACACACATTAACACATGTGCAAGTCTCCCACCTTCACTGACAGATGAAGTGATCTACAATCATTTCAGTCAAATGTCAAACATTTGCTGGTTCTGGCTTCTAACATGCAACGTTTTGCTGCTTTTCTTTGTCATTTATGATAGTAAATGAAGAGTCTTTGGACTGATGGTTGGACAAAAGAAGCAATTTGAAGATGCTGGAATGGGCTCTGAGAAATTATGATGAGCATTTTCTCAATAAACACTGTCACTACCATTACAACTTCCCAGAATAAAGTTGATTTTTCCTCACACAAAAGAGAAGAGACTACTCCTCCATGAATATATCCAAGAGCTGGATGGAGAAACACACCCTTTTTTGGCAGCAAACACTAACACAGTCAACCCTCACTGTTTGATTATGAATATATTTGATTAGTAGTTTTCTGAGAGACAGCAGCTCCATCTAAGACTGCTCCGCTGAATTGTGGGAAGCTGTCTAATGCCAATCACTTGAATATTTATACCACAGAGGGAGATATCAATGCTTGTGTCAAATAATCTAACAAAAACTGTTTCCATCTGGATACTTGGCGTAAATTGAATCAGAAACGATTGAAGAAAGCATCCCAGCCAATGGATGCAGCGGGAGAGCCTGTGAAGTCCACAATCACCCCTTTCAGACACAACAAAGAGCAAATAGCCAGTGTGATTGTAATCTCTTCAAGAGTAATGTAGCCATCAAGCGTTTCACTGCAGCCCTTGTCTCTGGAGCGCAGAGTTGGACCGTTCTGAATGCGGCGTGAATATCAAACTGGTGGCTGTGGTCTTAAAAGGCAGCTTAGGTCTCTGCTGCTCACAGCCCCAGAACATGAAGAGGATTAGCCGGCTACCATACCTCCCACTGACTCCCAATGATTATAGCTCTGCACTGTCAGACTTCATTACATTCCCCCTTAGAAACTCACTTTCTAAGTACTGCAGACATTTCAACTTCTGATGGAACTAAGTTTCCAGAAAAGGCCACTATTAAGTAGCATGATGAATGTCCTATATGTTATTTTGACAGCAGACAAGCGAGGCGTTGCTGAAATATGTTATGTAAGATTAAACCTGATATGTGCTGCTAAAGGTGTTGGGTTGATATTTTGGTTAATCTAGCTTGAATTTAGGTAACCTCTCAGTTCACTTCAACTGTTGAACTCTTTTGGATGCTTGAATAGGGACTAAATATGCACCAAGAGTATATGTACAGTATCTGAAGTGTAAGAATCAAAGCAGCTCCACTATTGATTACTGCATTTCATGTAATTATTTAATGAGCTGCACAGTAAACACACACTTCAGATCTGAACAGACACCCCGCATACAGTATGCCTGTTTCCACAAAGACCAATTTTTTGCTCTTGTCAGAATGGAGCAAATATTGAATGAATAATTGAGTGAATACAAAGGACAACACACTGAACAACAGGTAGTCTGATTAGAGTTGTGTCAATAGAAAAAAAACCCTGAATGCTGTGAAAACATAAAATCTGTGAGACAGTGTCAACATAGAAACTGACAGACATAAAAAGTGTTCACCTTGTAAATTCATTTTGTGCTGAAAAGGCAAAGGAATGGAGGAAAAAAAAAAACTGGAGAGACGTGCATGAACTATAAAGACTGCATAGAGAGCGACAGGTGTGTAAACTTCCATTTTACCATTAACTCACCAGTTTGTTTTTGTTTTTTCATTTTTTTTCCCATTAATTTTTGCTTGCAAATTTTGGCCGATTTTCTATGATTATTTCTCACACTCTCACACATCATGTCACAACAATTATGATTCCAGTCATATTCAAGTCTGTTTAAAATAATCTCCATGAGCCATCGCCTGATAAGAAGGCAAATGATTTAATTTCCTAATGGTATGATTTTTATTGAGCAACCATCAACAGAATTCTCATACATTTTCATGTGTCGTGAGTTTTCTGATCATTTATCTATCTGTTTTAGTCCAGAAAAGAACATGCCATTACAGTATTCTAATCTTGCCATTTAAGTCGGGCGTACACTGTGCGATTTTGACCACTGTGAACGTAACATGACAGTATCTTTGGTCATGGCTCCAAAAACAACGGTCCTGTGTCGCACTGTGAGAGGATCCAAGATGCAAGATGTTGTCACAGTCCTGCAACCAGAGATAGCCTGAGACTAAGTTCTGACAGTGTTAGAAAGTCAGGATCACCATCTCACTCCTGATATGACCTACGTCTACTATACAACTAATAGGAGCGCAGCATGAAATGACACAATGTATGGTTATGCATGCCGGGAAATACTCAGCAAGTTGGCCTCCACAGTCTCCTCTTCATCTTTGATTTTTTTATCCATACACATAAATGCCACTGTTGCAAGAGCTCAACTCTTGCTTAGCGTCATTGTTTGCCATTATAGCAGCGCAGATGGATGATGCATGCTGATGACGTTTTATTGTATATTGACTTGCATAGCCTACAATTCATTTGGTGTGATCGCCGTACAGTCTACATACATCAAACTTGATGTTGTACCAAACTTTAACAGATCCGTGTCACACTGTGGGGCTTGCAATAAACTGTTGAAATCACACAGTTTGTAGGCGCCACAAGGCCATCCACTTAAGTACTGTATCTGGGAGTAAAAGATCTTAAAACATCTAAAAAAGACGATCAGTTATTGTACGGAAGTGTACCGCTCATTCTTTGACTCTACACCTACCCAGTGATGACGTTTACCTGTTGGGGAAGCTGTAAGCCCGGGAATGTTCTCATCTCCTGATACAAGCACATTCTCTGGAAGAAGGTGCATCATGGAAACCAGCGCAGGGTGTTTCTTTATCACACAGTCCAGATGTGAACCATCAATAGTCTTCAGAAGGCTGCTGTCTGCAATGACACATAACAAATATGTGTGGAATAGAAGAATTTCACATGCATGTCACGACAAACAGGCAAACTGCAGCAGTGAATACAGATGAGTTAGATATGATATTCCACCCCACCCAAAGAAACGTCATCCATCTCCTTGGTGAGGCAGAGTCTAATATTTCCACAAAAGCAATGAGTCACCTGACAACATGACACCCAACACGCAGACACCACCATTTTTCAATATTCCATTTGGGTGCTGGTGACCTAGGTGCAATGTTCCATTACACTGTGAGCATCGTTTTACAGGGCTGAACTGAAATGACAACCATTCAACTTGGAAAACGCGCTCCTCCAGAGGAGCACTGCAGCGTGGACGAGGCGCACGGTATGAGCAATGATCGAGACATCGTCATCTTTCAAGCGGGTCATCCAATGACAAGTGACGACCCACAATTCCTGCCATCACCACAAAGCACAGGCCATTTGGAAGGTGAGCAAAGTGGTCTTTGATGCGCTGCGTATGTTGGCTTCCTTCAAGCCTGAACAGCATCACTATCCGTCACTCTGACAGGGTTAATGATTGCACCTTCAACAGCATCAGTGACAATCAATACAGGAAGCTCCATTCACTCCCATAGGCTGTTTCAACAAGATGACAGTGAGCAATCTGCAGGTGAGTCGTTACAGGCAGTGAAATGGTGGTGGTGTCTGAGGGCATTTAGGTGCTGGGATGTGTTTTGGGTCATAATTATCACAGTAAACAAATTGTTGTGATGATGATAATTTACTGTAGTTTCCTTCCTGCGCGTTCCTTTGCGGTTCTGAAAAGCAGAGCAGAACAGAGGGAGGTATTCAAACTCATAAACCTTGTGATGCCCCAACGTGTTTGTGTTATGTTTGTGTGGTCTGAAGATAAACTCCATTGTTTCAAATGTGAAAACAAGAGTAGCAGTGATAAGATGGTTGAACTCTTTTCAACTTGCCACCAAAGCTTGTTGTGTGACCATGGCAACCACAGAAAACACAAAAGAAAAACAATGGAGGAGCTAATTTTACTGGTATCTGAAATTCAGGGATTATCCACACAATTCTTTGCTAACAGTGAACAACCAGACGAACAATTAACAAAAACAGTTTGCAGCAAAAACTGCTCTGATTATTTGGTCTGCATCAAATTGATTGTATGATATTACTTGGCTTTAGTTGTTATATTAATTGTGCCACAGTTGTGTCTCAGCCTGGACTCGCCATATAAGTAAATCAGATTTCAAAGTGTCTTTTGTGTTACTCACAACAACAATACCAAATCCAAAGTGAGTTAATGCATCAGAGGAGCTGAGCATAACATCGTTAACACAGCAACCCCTGCAGACAGGTTGGCGATGTCTGGACACACAAATCCAATCTGATCACTTGAAAATAATGCAGACAGTCCTTTGACAGAAATAAAGATGGATGACGAATCTTCACTTCTTCCCACTGTGCAAAAATGAAGCCAAAATATCCGAGATACAAGCATTGCCATCTTGTGCTGGTGACATCATTTGGAGCCAGAGTCTGCGCAGTAGTGACCAGGGTTGGAGCCGTACTTTCAAGTTCCAAGCATGTCAGTTATTACAGCAAACAACTCATTAAAACCAAACTGATCCGAATAATGAACACTTGACCAGACATCCATGAGATGAGAATAAAACCTAAAATGACAGAAACCTTGTTAAAGATAAATATTGTATGTGTATTTTGATGTTTTAGTTTGGCCCATGTCTTATCTGTTAGCATTAGCAGGATTTATCACCTATACTGCAACCAGCCACAAGGTTGATCAATGATCTGGCTTCACTTTCGATGTACTCTCATGTTGTCCTATTCTACATGTGTCAACAGGGCGGTCCATATTAAAGATCTGATTTGAGAAACAAATCTGATTTTCCTGCAGTCTGAACAAAGCCTAATACCATTTTTACACCAAAATTGTTTTTTTTTTAATGCTGTAAACCTACTAAAAACAAGCGATTGACCCTTTTCTCATTGCCAGTGGATCCGTTTTCCCTTCTGACTTTTTTCTGATGTGCGCTGGAGAGCTGTAACTCAACTCATGTCTGTGCAGAAGAGCAGAGAGAAAGAGGTTTTTAAAATTCTCTCTGTGTTCATCTCTCAGGACTTTTTTAGCTTCAAAACGAATCTCTGCGGTTTGAAGTTCAGCTTCTTCTCTGTGTTGCTGTTTGGCCCGTTAGTTATCTGCCTTATTTTACTGTTTATGTTCATTCTCAGTTGATCGGAGTTGTGTTAAGTTATTGCTGATGAAAACATTTCCTGATTTTGATGCTCCAAAATAAAGGCATTTAGATAACATTTCTATAAATTTAGATTTTATAGAAAGTAAACTTCATCACTAAATACACACTTACAAGCAACTGAAAATTCTGCTGGGCTGCAGCACTGAGTCAAACCAAGTCAAGGAGCACATGTGCATGAAAAAGGAGCGTAAGAGGCAACAATCCTTCACTGCCTTCAGCCTGCGAAATGGGGTGAAAACAGCATGTCCACCCAGGTATTGAATTTACATCGCCGGTGTCCAAATACCAGTGTCCACTGCAAAGTCATATGACTCAGGAGCGAGTGCCGATTGTACGCTTTCCCATTGAGGAAAAAAGCCAGGTGTTTGCGGGTGTTAGTGGGTTTTTTGTCCAGTGTAAAAGGGGCTTTAGACCGATTTTTGGTCAATTCATGAAAAGCTTGCAGGGGTTGCAAGCAGTGTCGGAGCTTTATTTTTGTAATTGGAGAACTTGGAGATACGTTATAAGAGAGGTTGGTACGACAAGTGTTAAAGACTTTTCAAACATTTTTGATGTTTTCCTGACATGCAACCTTTTAAATAACAACTGTCTGTCTCTGAGAAGAGAAGGCAGTGCGATGCTGTTCTAATGCCAAAAAACCTCTCACGGATGAGCTCAGGGTGGAGGGTTTGGTTACACAAAGCATCTGATTTTAACAACACTACTAAGATCCCATATGACCATAATCTCTCCCTAACGTCAATCAAATAGTTTTGGCTCTCTGAAAATACAACCTTAACCATAGTTGGCATATCAGTAAACCTACGCATGGATTATTTTTGAAACGGCCGTTTGTTTTGACAGTTCTAACAGTCTTGATACATAGTAGAAACTAAACATGTGTCAATCATCTATGGTGTTTGTCAAGGAAGATTTAGGCTGTTGCCAATTTCGTTAAATTCGAAAGGTGTATGCTGAGGAAATATATATATATATATATATATATTTGCAATATCTAGGTATATAAGTACTTAATATTCAGGAACAAAATAGTGTTTATAATCTTTCTGCATACCACTAGAGACATGTTAAGAGGTGGGAATCCCAGAGTTGTCACATGCAGAGGATGATCTACACATTATCCAAAGATATCTGCTGCAGAACCCTGCTATCCTTCTGGCTTCAAGGCATGTGGAAACCGATTCATTTCCAGCTGGACAATCACCCTAAACATGCATCAAAGTGATGTCAGGTCTGTTTGAAGTCCAAGGAAGAGCAAGACTTGCTGACTTGCAAGGCTCTTCTTCCACAGTCACACACCTAAACCCACAAACATTTTTGGGAAAATATGAAACGAGAAAAGATGAGACACATTTTAACATCACAAAACACTGTTGGATCCTCTGAAAGAATGGTGAAATAAAGTGAATTTTCAAACTCTACAAACACTTGGAGAATTGATATCAGGGTTCAAGCTGTGTTCAACAGAAAATGATGGACATACAAAATTTCAGCAAACTTAAATACACTTTTTTACCTTGTGTTAGGGCTGTATTTTAGCAAAAATCTGCCAATATAGTATGTAATGCAATACAGGGGTTACGATTCAACATATTGTGATATATTGCAACACTGTAAGCAAGGTGATGTACTGCTATTGAAATAAAATTTTAGGAAAACTGTCGTGATATAGAGAAAACATCATCAGCACAAAATCTGAGTCAAGGAAGTTAAGTCTTTTAAGCAATTATAACAGTGAAGATAGATAACAACACTGCCATCTAGTGGTCGGGGGTTTAAACACAGCACAAAATGAACCAGTGCCTTGAATTTTTGCATATACAAATTTACAAAACAGTTTGTTTTAGATTTTAAAGTTTCACTTCTGTCATTATAACAATCTAGCTTTTTACTGTACATTGCCTGACTGGATTATTAAAAAACACAAGCCAATAAAGCCACAATTATCATCACATGGCCCAAAATTCATCACCATGTACTGTGCGCACTGACAAACATGTGCAAATACATTCATTAACACAATCACTTGATGTATTAACAGAATCACCTGAACCTTTAATGTACATCAGTCGGGTTAGACAATGTCTACCAAACTGGCAACAACTTTGGATGGAACATGCTACCTTAAATAGAAAAACAAGGGCTTTTAAATCACAATGTTACAACAGTAGCAGGCTCAGTGGTCGATGACTGTCAGCCATCATCCATCAGCCCAACCTTGTACGTCAGAAAACCAAAGTGCTCCTTAGCCATCAAAATATGCAGCTACAGCATGAGAGCTTTAATAAAAACTACCCAACACCCGGCAATTTGGAGGAAATAGTGAATGTAATCCACACAGCAGTAGTTTTTATCTCAATAAACTGTATGAATCAGCATTTAAAACATCAGCGCATTTTTCTTCATTCTGACTGCCTTCCGAACTTTAGCCCATGAGGAAAAAAAGTTTAATCCCTGAAAAATAGAAATAAACTTCAGACTTTTCTAAGGAAGAAAACAAGTTGCTCAGATAAAGCCCATTGGTGGCTTCACAATGAATTCAGTTCAAAAAATGATTGAAGACATGAAGTGCACTTCAAAACAAACTGGTACAACATATTTATGCTAATGCGTTTTTAAGAACGACTGAAGTAAAACATTTGTAATCTTTTTACCAAGAAAATAAAAGCAGCAAAACAACAAAAGGACCACTATGTGATCAGCTCAATAGCACAGCTGAAAAGAAAATAGATTTCATGTTACATTTATTTGAAATAAATTGTATCTTATAAACTTGAGGGAGAGGAACATTTCTCTTAATAAAGGAGTTCCTTTTCAACCGTATGGAAAGTGGATTCACAGGAAGAATGGTAAAAGGTCCATTTCTGCTGGAGAGAGCATTTCAGCCATTTTCAGGGCAGAGTCAGTACCTTTATCTTTAAAGTCAAAGAAAGGGGACTGAGAGGGAAAGAAGATGATGGAGTATATTGCTGTGTTCTCCCCCCCCTCCCTGTCCGAGACTCATCCCAGCCAGACTCTTTAACTCTCTCTAACATATAACTTACTACAAAAAAGTGCTTACGTCTAAAGCCAGAAAAGGAAAATGGTTTGGGGAAATCTCTGAGGTTGCAGCACAGCTTCAACTCCGTTCTACAAACGTTTTCAGTGGCGACAGCAGCTTTCATGGAAAAGGTGCTTCTTACCATGAAACACAGGAAAAAAGTAGGATGGGTACGAAGGGAGAGAGAAATCAAACATAGAACTTTCTTGACACAGATGGTGCCCAGGTGTCGGCAACTTTTTCATCATTTATTTCTTGTCATTCATTATGCATCAACCCTGGGTTTCAGTCAGATGCTGTGCATAGATTAGAAAACTACCCCAAAATTTCCTTACAGCGCTGGTGTGGTACCTCAGAGTCAGTTGAGCAGCAGCTTGGCAAGAGATGTGAAACCAGGGAAGAGGGGGAAAATAACCCAGAAAATGGCTCAGCATCAGACAAACAGAGGCAGTGGTTTTGGGAGATAGTTGAGTGGGAAAGAAGAAAGTAATAAAGATGAAAACCAATGGGGTATTGCTCAATTTAGGAGGTATTTTTGATTTTTTGAAAGACAGTTTTACTGCCAACTTAAAGCAATATTCCACCGCGAATGATTGTCCACTCAATATGTACTCACCTCTACGCCGATGTGAGGATGGGTGAAGATCTTCAGTTCACAGACAATCCTGGAGTTTCAGCAGAAAACAGGTTTGCAGCTAGTGGTAGTGAATGGAGACCAAATGTAAATGTAAAAAAAAAAGAACACAAAACAAACACAAAATGTCTCCATCCTGCTCGTGTGTCCGTGAGCCCCGACATTAAAATTTAACCACCAAAGACACAATTTTTAGCTGGAATGTCAACTGTAGCATGTAGCAGGTAGCATGTAAACATGGCATCGATCTTGCGAGAATTTATATATCTCTTTATGGACGCATGTGTGAAAATATCGTGAGATCGACGCCATTTTGTGTTTGTTTTGTGTTCTTTTTTTTTTACATTTACATTTGGTCTCCAATCACTGCCACTAGCTGCAACCCTGTTTTCTGCTGAAACTCCAGGATTGTTTTGTGAACTGAAGACCTTCACCCATCTTCACATCGGCATAGGGGTGAGTACATACTGAGTGGACGATCATTCAGCGGTGGAATATCACTTTAAGAGCAAAGGGATTCCAAAGCGGCGACTTGGAAGATACATTTGTTCTCTACGTTTGGTACTACTCACTACTTTGGTACTTCTGCATGTCACTTCACAGATTACTTGTCAAACAGTGAAGACAGTACTAAGAACTTCAGGCTTAGCTACAAATCAATTTCTAGAACAATTCAATATTTGGCGATCCGCAATGAAATGATTAGTCGATTAATCAATAAAGAAATAACTTTCAATCATTAACGGCTTCTAGCTTCTTAAATGTGAGTGTGTGCTGCTTTTCGTTTTTATTCATGATTGCAAATTGGGTTTCAACTGGCAGTCAGACACATCAAGCAATCAGCAAATGTAGACTTGAGCTCTGGGAAATTTTGATGCCCATTTTTCACAGATTTTCAGACTGACAGTGGATTTGAGGCAGAAACTAATAGAGATTTGAGAATTTTAAAAAACTGCTACTGATATATTAGTCAATATTTCATCAACAAAAACAGATCTTGCATAGTGTAAATTTCTTAAATTTGGTTAATAAGGAATTAGGCTTGCATGGTATCCATTTTTTCATACCTTCATACACTCCTGGCATTTTTACCAGCGTATACAAATTATGCGGTATTTGTGTAAAACAGCTCAACTTCACTGTACTACACTGTACAGTGGCAGAGTCGATCATCATAGCGGCGCTATTCCCACATGTAGGAGCTCTTAGGTCACTGAGTGCTGATGGAGCTGCAGCTCCACCTGAAACCAGGTAAAAGAAAAAAAAAGACCCACAGCAGAGAGCGAGGGAGAGAGCATGTGAATATGTACAGATGTGCCGACTTGCTATAAAAACTTCTCGTGATCATGAATCATATTACTGCACACTTCTGTGGTGTGTGTGTTTTTTTTTAACTTTAAATCAGATTGGTGTACTTTTAAACACGTAATTATTTGATGCCGATTAATCATAACTGCGAGGGAGGAGAGAAAGGCAGCAGAGAAGGGAGGCAGGGGAGCATGTGTGGAGTGCCAACTTATATAAAAACTTTTTTGACGATAAATCCTAATGTTACTGTACAGTTCTGTGACTAAAATATCAGTCTCAGTAACAGACAGACACTCAACTCCTCCATGAAACGTCTGTCACTTCGCTGCATTATTGTAAATCATGATGAAGTGTCCAGACTCTGTCTCTCCCTCGTCATCTCCTCAGTGTGTCGGTGTTCAGTTTGCTGTCTGCTGTGGTCTAAAACATCCTCACTGATATAAACTGACTGAAACTGATATAAATGATCCTGCTGCCTTAATACAAAAACATGAACATCGCGCACCGTTTCGTCATTATATAGACTGACCTGAAAAAAAGTGAGGATTTTTCCCCACAGAGGACAATATTTTATTCAAGAAATAAACTATCATTAACAATAATGATACTAAAGAAATAAGAAGATGCATATAAATAGCAACCTTTTCGTAAAACACTGCTGGTTCTGTGGTTTTAGAATTTTAAATCTGAAGCCTGCAGTGCGCCATAGACGCTTCAATTGCATTTTGGCTTTTAAGTGTTCATTTGTACAGTTCCAGCACTGACATGCAAACTTACGTCATTTCATGGTATAACCTTTTTATGTTTACACAAAAAATTAGAGGTGATGCGACAGTTTCAGCACTGATATTCTACATCATTTGATAGTAATAAAAAAAAAGATGCAAGAACTGTAATGACATTATGAAGCACTCTTATTGGTACTCAGTATTGGCAAGTACCCAAATGTAAGTATTTGTACTTGATCTGAAAAAACAAAGCAAGAAAAGTGGTATCGGTGCATCCCTAACCTGAGACAGTGCATGATTTTGGCTCGTCCATTCAATAGGAAATAAGAGTGACCTGCCTGTTCCTAAATTTTCTCGTATTACAACTAAACAGTGCACTTAAAACATGTTCATGAGAATATTTTTTAGGAAGATTTTTTTAGACATTTTTATTGCCTTTATGCTTTTATTTGACGGGGACAGATGAAGAAATGACAGGAAAGGGGACAGCGAGAGAGGGGACGACATGCAGCAAATGGGCCACAGGTGGGAGTCGAACAGGTGGCTGCTGCAGAGGACTGACAGCCTCAGTAGATGGGGCACACACTCTACCAACGCAGCTACAGGGGCGCCCCTCTGAGAACATTTTAGACAAGAGATAGGTGATGTAGTAAGAGAATATTGATCCATTTTTGATGAGCACTGCCTAGTTTGACAGTTCGATCTGAGTTTCACGAGCCCTGTGTTGCACTGGACACACTCGCTGAGAATTACTTGTCAATCACACAGTAGAACCACATTTAAGGAATAATCTAAGTTACAAAATGACGATCCTGTTGTATAGAGGAAGAATTGAAACTATTGATTGAGACAAAAAACTCATCAGGAAACTGTTTACTGAGGTCATGAATAAGTGAGACATAGGGTAATTTTGCCATAAGAGTACATATAATCAGACTTCTTTTTGCAACCAGTGGAGTTGCCCCCTGCAGCTGGAATTCGCTTCTCTTTTCAGACCAGGAAGCTCTGTCCACCATTTAATATATGGTCACACACACACACACACACACGAAAGAACTGCTTAAACATTGTCAATAAAGTTGTGAAGCAGAGTTTACCCTGGCTCAATATGAGCCTAACGTGGAACAGGTTCCATGTAGAGGTGCTGCCAACAGGGGAAAGTGCTGTTTAACTTCATTATGTTTGTTCTAAGTTTGAAATTCACCCAAACAGCAATAAAGCTGCTTGGTGTAGGTGGTGAAAACAAACACTTATGTGGGATGTCTGACAGTTATATATGCAGGTAAAATCCCTTTGAAGGCACTAGCAAACCTTTTTATCTTAGCCAAAGAGAGGCTTTTCGGTATATCAGTGACAAAATTTGTCATGGCACTACCTTTCTGTCCCCCTCACATAAATTGATGCATCGTGGTGTTGCTTCAAATTAAGATATGCTAATGTGAACACAATGTACCATCTGTTTGTCCTCTCATCACACTAAGAGGGCCCCACAGCAGCTCTCCATCCTTCTCATTCTATTTTTTCTTCTCTCTATTCCTTCCCCTTTTCTCCCAGTTGGTTGAGAAGAGAAGCTTAGATCAAGCCAATGAGCTTACTGCCTCCCTTCGTGCTTGTTTCCTCCTCCTTTTTTTGCCTCCCATCTTTTAAGACTTTCAAAAGCCCCAAGGCAACTTCCTTCCCCCTATCTTCTCTCCTTTTCCCATTTCCTGCCTCTTGACCCTGACTCCAGCTCTGGAAAATAGAGAAGTTTTGACTTCTCTGCCACCACAACTCTATTTCTTTCTTCCCCAGTTTCACAGCTCCTTTTTCTGTTTCAATTCAGACTGACTTGTCTCCAATTTGAATTTCTGCATTCAGTTTTTTTCCACTGATCTCATACACCTTTTTGCCAAGTTTGTAATGCATAGGTTAAAACTGTTTAACCTAAGAAGCAAACTTACTTTTCTTTCTAGTGGAAAGTGGAATACATTTTTATCCTAAAATCACTTTTTTCAGAGTCATGAAAGTGCTTGTTTTCAGCTGTACCACTTTGTATTCCTTAATCAGCCCAGTGGTTGTATTTTTCTCATATCTTATCTATCCATCTAATTATATAATCTGGTGATGTGTGATTTAAAAAACATGACAATCATTATAATTAGTTAGGAGAATTTATGCATCCCATCACCTTGTGCTCCCACTTTTCCACCAAGTCAGTCTTCTACCCTTTCTACTTTCTTCCTTCTTTCTCTTCTTCATGTATTCATTTTTCTCCATCTAGTTCTAGCCATTCATTAGCCAACCCTAGAGGAGGGTGTGTGTGTGTGTGTGTGTGTGTGTGT
>JAJHUR010022367.1:3778-20592 GCA_027495735.1 Lutjanus campechanus | reverse complement strand
GCGCTCTCCTCGCAAGAGACAATGGAGGGACTTGACTTGACACTTCAAAGCGTATTGCTGCTGTCAACTCAGCTGTCATTCTCCGCGGACGAGGGCCGCGCTGAGTTTTTTCGGGGAGGTTAAGGGTGACTCTGAGGGGTCAGTGAGTTTGATATGACAGAGTCAGAGGCGGACAAGGCCTTCTCTGTGTGCCGGCGGCCCTCTTTTCCTGGTCGCAGCGCCGGGCTAAAAGGCCCCCCGAGTGGAGAGGCCAGGCCGGGCCGGGACAGTGACCCGTTTCATTGTCACGGACAGTTACACTCTGAGGATGTTGCTCAAAACAGGTCAGCTCAGGGTCGCTCTGTGGACTGTAGGGGACCTGAAACAATCATGCTGAGGGTCAAAAAGGGCCGAGAATGATGAAGAGACTCCCATCAGCCTCTGCAGCCACATACAGTATCCCACACAGGGTTATAAGGGTCCTTTAAAACTTCCATTCCAGGCTGGAGCAGCTTGCTTGTTTCAGGTTAATTACAGTTACAATTAATGCCAAATGTCAAAGACGGTATATTAAATAGAATTTCAACCCATTTAATCTACAATCTATGGCGCCAACTCACTAGTTGGACTGTTGTTCTCAGTTTTGGAGGTGCAACTGCTTCATATTGCTCCTTTAAGGTTACTTCATTGTCTCCCACTGAAGAATCTTTTCCTGAAAAAAGTTCTGCATCAAAACCAAACATTGTACAGAAACCGTAGATTCTTATTACCTGATTTGCTGCTGCAGAAATAGACGATGTATGAAGGCTGATTTCTAAGAACAAACTTTTTTGAATATATCGCTACAAAGATTATTCCGGTTTATGACAACTTAGCCATCATTTTTAGCTGTAACAATAACATTGTTGCTGAGATCTGGGAATGCATCGAGATAGCTTGCGGTCAGCACGACAAGGTCACCTTAAAGGACCAGTACGTAGGATTCAGTGGTATCTAGCGGTGAGTTTGGAGATTGCAACCAACTCACCTCACCCTCCCCTTCCAGGCGTGTGCCTATGATTGCTGCGAAAGTTGCAAAAAAAACATGAAAGGGCCTCTCTACAGCCAGTGATTGTTTTGTCTGTTCTGGGCTACTGTAGAAACATGGTAACATGGCGGCCTCAGTGGAGAGGATCTGCGCCCTTTATAGATACAAACGGCTCATTCTAAGGTAACAAAACACAACAATTACATTAGCTATCAAAAGGAGATCACACAGAATCACCTAAATGTGTGATTATGATGTTTATGTTATAATATGTGGTATGATGTTAGTTAATTAATTATCTGTACATATGTTTATATGTTTTTTGGGTGTATTATGAAGGAACTACATCTCTAAATTTGTTGTACATTCCTGTAATGATAATAAATTATACTGAAATCTTGAATTACATCAAAGAGATAGTTTAGATATACAGTATTGAGGAATTTCAATGTTTTTCCCACTTTCCCGGAGTCAGAAACTGATAACAGCAGCCTAACGACAGACCTTTTAATGTGTATTTGGTGCAGTCTGATGTTCCGTAAAACAGCAATATTAGGCTATTTTGGTTCAACTGATGAGTGTCTACAGAGTCAAAAAACATAATCATGATCCCACAGACGTGCAGGAATTGAGCCAAACAATTTCCTAGCTTTGTCTGAGGGGAGGCCCACAGTCTCAGACTTTGAACCTCCTGATTTAAGTTGATCTGACTAAACTGTTAGCTTGCTTTTAACCTATTCAATGATTGTTGTGTTTTTTCCTCATCGCGATGTTACCAAGTTTCCAGATCTTAGCAGAACAATGTTAACTTAACAATTAGAAATGATGGTCAAATATAAAAATAAACCCAAGTTGTAATAAAGCAGAATTATCCTTTAAGCTTTACATGCTGCCACATTGAGGCCGCATTGAGCTTGAATTGCCTCCATCTGCAGTGAAATAAATGAACCAGTGACACTCGCTCTGTGTGCGCTGTGAAGAGAACAGCGTGCTCCGATACAGCATGGGCCCCCCTGCAGCACAGCACCACACAGAGAACAGTAGATGTCTCTGATAGAAAAGAGAAAATCCCTACACAATTTCCACATTGTTTGCTTTCTTTCATAAAGTTCCTGGAGGAGTCAGATGTCAGTGGCCCTGTCCTTTATCCCCATTGGGAACGGTAAATTAGCGTCCGCAGGAAAGCCGCGGAGGTATTCTATTGTGGCGGCCTGCCTCAGTGTTCTGCCGTCAGCGAGCGGTTGGTCAGTGTGGATTTATGACCATCGGCTACACGTCTCCCTCTCAGAGGCCAGAGAATAGCGAGGGCACGGGGGAGCCGAGGCTGAGAGGCACGGCACACGAGGTAGGCACCCCGACTTCTATTGTTGGGGCCTCACGCCTTTGAGCGGGGAATCAAACGGTACCAGCTTTTCATCAAAAGCCCTCCTTTCTATCGCTGATTTAGAGGAAAAAGAAAAGCTTTCTGCGTTATTTATTACAGGGTGGGAGGAGGTGGGAAAAACAGGGTGACAGCAACGCTTTCACAACGTGTTGAGGGGGGGGCAGGAGCATCAGAACGTCTCACTATGAGAGCAGGCTTTGAAATCTCTGTGTCTGGCCTCGTCTCTTTGTCTACGCGTGGATGTCCAGCCATGTTCAGGACAATCAGCCCGCTCAGAACGTGGGCAGGAGCACAGCGCCGGGCAGGGAGGAGGCTGTGAACAGTCCATATGTGGCCAGCAGAGCTCATTTCTCACCTCTGACAGGAGAGATGGGAGGCAGGACAGGCCAGCGATGAGACTCCAGCCGAGTCGCTGACGCAGAAGGGGTCAGTTTTGGTCCTGACCATGAGCGGGGAGTGGTCATCTGTGGACTGGGGCAGGAAGACCAAGTAGCGGAGGGGAAAGTCAGGGTGATGAGGCCGTGATCAGAGTCCAGGCACGGATCTACAGGTGCATCTTGGGGGAGATTCTCTGTTGTTCTTGTGCTTTCACGTCTGCTCAGAGGTTTGTCTGACTGAGGACGGACGCCTGACGTTGGGCGAGGGGAGAGGGGTTTGGTTTGGCCAAAAACTGGTTCATAGAGTGCAGGGGTGGTTGTAGTATTCATGGGTGATCGGCGAGGGGTAGATCCTGCTGGAGGGGAGGAAGCTAAAGGTGACTGCATCACTGGATGAGGCTGGAGTGGCGAGAAAGAAGCCCCGCCTTCCGGGTCTGAGTCCCTGATATCTGCTGCAAGACGACAGAGGAAAATTAGAAAGCTAACAAACAACAATTTTGATAATCCACTGATGCCAAATATTCTCTGGTTCTCATTTCTCAAATAAGAGAATTTACTGCCTCTCTGTTTTATTTCATATCTTTACATCACTGAAAAAACAATGATATTACTATTTCACTATTATCTGATATTTTAGACTGAATAATTAATGGATTCACTGACAAATAATCAACAATAATCACTAGTTTTTATACCTAAAGTACATATGAAGAGGCTACAGCTATTAGCTAATGCTAATTCCACTGTCAGAGTAGAAGTTTTACCAGACAGGACGCTGCTCCTGCCGCTGGCGAGGTCGGTGCTGCGGCTGAACAGGCTGGAAGGAGGTCGACTTAAATCTGAGAGAGACCCGTTTGAGACGGGGGAGGTCAGCGACGGTGAACGCTCCGGGCCAACAGGCCCGAGATGCTGCTTCCAGTCGGACTCTGTGATGGATCCCGCAGCAGGTTGTGGCTCCTTCTCCTCCTGAACTTCATCTTTTTCCTCTGGAGCAGGATGAAGACTGGAGGGAGATGCTGGAACGGTGTTTGGTTCGCTTTGTTGTCCTCCAGAGTCGGGGTGAGGGCTGCATTGGTGGGGAGGTGTTGGATTAATTGTGGATGATGGTGGAGCAGCAGGAAGTGGAGGACAGGGAACAACAACAGCAGAGCACCTTCCTGCGAGCGAGCTTTCAGTCCGCGCAACATTTCTTCTTCTGTCTGGACCGAGGTGGAAGAAACCTTCAAGAAAGACAAAAACAAAACAATCCTTTCAAGGTATTCAGTGTTTAATTCAAAGTGCTCGTCCAAAACTGACCCTTCACCGTTAAACAAAGACTGTTTTTTTTTCAACGGTCATCATGTCACAGGTCATTTTCAAAACAGCCAACGTCTGCTTGTGACACTCTGGTTCCCACTTTGCTCCGTCCTGAAGCAAACATTTGATTCCCTGCTGGGTTGGTCGGCCCGCTAACAAAGGCAGCGAGAAAGCGCCCGGCTGGAGCAGCTGCCTGTTTCCAAACTCAATATTCACAATAGAAATCAGACCTGAGGGCATGAGGAGCTTCTATACATACGATCTTACGATACAGAGCTGGATATCATTTCAGCTACAGGTGTCAGTTAGGCCAAAGTTAGGCCAGTCTAGATGCTGTATATCAGTTTTTATCACAATGTTTTATATAACTGTGTCATTGTCGTGTACACATCACTGGCCTTCATTAAGCCTCAGGAGACAGCAGCATTGGTATTTTTTATTCACAAAGCCATACTGCCATATTCCTTCTTTAATTTTGTCACTGCACTCCAGTCATGACGAACTGAACTATATGAACTTGGTGTCAAAACTGGTTATTGGATTTCTAGAAAGAGCTGCAGCAAATGATTATTTTCCCAGGTAACGAAATGTCCATAACATTTCAGAAAATAGTGAAAAATGGCCAAACCTGCGCAAACCTGGGGCACTTTTGTTTGATAAATGACTTCAACAATGACTTGATTAATCATTTCAACACTACAGAGAGTACACGGACAAACCCTTTTCTAAAGAACTTGTAGCACTGTTTTACACATCCCTCTCTCTTTCTACGACACTCATTATCTCAGCTCCTCTTTCTTCTGAACATTTCCTTTCATCCCTCTGAGCTTCTCCTCCACAAACATCAACTCCATCCAGCACCGCCCATTTCCCTTTCGCCTCCTCCATTCTTCCCCCTTTGCCTTAGCACACCCATTCCTTTCTCTCTCCTCCTATTTTTTTGTTGACCACTGAGAGGGTGTGTGTGTGTGTGTGTGTGTGTGTGATGGGGGGGGGTGGAGGGTGTCAGACAATCTGCTCTTGTTTCCTGGGGGTCTGTCGCCGAGAGGAGTCAGCACAGGAGGATAAAGAGAACGCATTGGAGAGCACATTTCTGCACTGCCTCCTCGTACAATGCCCTGCCATTCCCATCTGTTACACACACACACACACACACAAGTGTGCGTGAACTGGTGCATGTGTGTGTGATGTGCATATGAATGACATGTGTCAGAGCGCAAAGCCACGGCGTAGGGCGCAGCACGTTTCTTCAGGGAGCAGGGTTAAGGGCGATTGTGAGGGAGCCGACCACCATATGGTAGAATAATTAGTGTTTAGACCCCGGTGCTGAGAAATGCCCCCCTCCTCTGCTTTATACACACACACACCCCAGCGTGGTGAAAGCAGTACCCTGCTGTGGGGCTGAGGTGTGCGCTGGGAGAGATGCCTTCACATCAGAGGCCGGGCTCTGAAAGGAGCGGCAGGTCTCCCGGCCCCGGGGCCTTTCACTCCCACCAGAGGACCACCAGGAGGGCGGCGCTGTGGGCACTTCCTCGCCAGAGAGGAGGATTTGCACTTAACCAAACACAACCACAGAGAGAGAGATTAAGAGCTAACGACGAGCCCGGTGGCCTCGCTGCCTCCGCTGCTCCAGCAGATGAAGAAAAGGCGAGAAAAATTGTTAATGAGCAGAGCCGAGGAGTCAAAGGAGCCGGGATCTTCCTCCGCCTGGTGTGGCTCTGAGGGTGTGAAAGCACCAGATGTCTAAACGATGTCTACGCACAAAAAACACGTGTGTGCCTTTTCCTACATATAAACTGGTATTTATAAAGGAAGAAGGAGCCTCATACAAGAACATTTTCTCTTACTTTTTTTCACATAGTGGGCTCATATGAGTGTGTCACGTCAGATTCAGCAGATGCTCCAAACTTCAGGTGACTGTGTGAATGATCCACCTGTAGATATTTGGTTGCTGTGCATGAGACTTGTAAATTAGCATAATTACGCCCCCAATAATACCATATAAGGTTACGCATCCTGCACCATATGCCACCTGAGGGTCATGCTGTCACTGAAATAGTTTGAAGAAAGAAATAGTTTGATATGAAAAAGCAAGGTTAATGTCTGCAAAGGGAGGAGGGGAGGAGGGTCTCCATCACAGAGATATGCCACGAGAGGTGACGCTACAAATTGATTCAAAGCAATAAAATATACGATCCATTTGTGAAAAATTTTGGTTTGGACAACAGCAGACTAACATGCACATGACTCCTACGACACGTCTCGATCACACGTAAATTGGTTTTCCCTTTTTTGACTTGGAGAAAATTAGCGACTACTACAAGTTTCCCCCCTTCTTGGCCCCCAACACACATGCACATACGCGAAAAGACTAAGTGATTCATTCCAAAGTTAACATCAATTACGATTGTTTCCAGTCTTAAAACTTTTACCGTTTGAAAATTTTCTAGCATAAGCTTAACCTTTTTTTGTTTTAATACCCAACACAGTAGGCTTATACAAACTCATTATCACAGAGCTTGAGAGATCACAGAAGTGTGGTCTACAAAGTAGCCTACCATTTTTGATTGAGGACAAAAAAAAAATGCATCTTTGCATATTTTTCCAAAGTAAGGCTTCTTTATATAAATGGATGTTTAAATGCATTCCTACATCCATTTCTGGATAAAGATAGAAATGAAGCTTGTGCATGTGCGCCCAGTTTCACAATGATTGAGATTCATAAAAGAATCAGACGTGTGCACGGCTTTATAAATCTGAAGAACGTGTATGCATATGTCTGTCTTTGAGTTTTTTTTGACAAGACTCACCCTGCAGTGTTTGTATCTTTGGGGACACAGTGACAGTGTGTGTACTGGTCGTCCTCCCCTGAGATGGAGGCTGCGGTCGGGACTTGGAGCTCAGGAAACAAGGAGGTCTGAGGTCCTCAGGACGAGCTTTCATGTGAGACAAGAACCGGGGACACAATAAGGGACGATGATTGGGACGATCGTGGGCCTGGAAGAGAAGGGAAAAAAAAGAAAAGCTCTCAGAGCAGTGCAAAAAAAAAAGAGATACATTATTTTCAGTATGTTTACACATCCAGCGCCTTTCATCCTTTTAAAGTAAACTTTTCTTATCTTCCAGTTGAAATCTGTGGTGACTGACATTTGTTTCTGATCTAAGAAAATATGTCAATCAATAAACAAAATAAAAGTCACTCTGGGAAACATCTGTGTCCCATGCTGCTACAAAATAAAAGCCTGAATGAGGAACCCTGCTGTACTGTTGGTGGAGGAGAATTCAAATGATGCACGCTGCCACCACTGCCCCCTTGTGTTGACTAAACAGATCGCACCTCTCATCCTCTTTCCTCGGCACACAAAGTAACTCCAGCTTTCTCTCCTTACACCCACAACCTTCCTCTCCTCCTTACAAGAAAGGAGGCAGACAATTATCTCGAGGGTGATAAACCTCCTCAGAGTACACTGTTGTGACACGGCAGATAAAAGCAGGCGGAACGGTCAATATTGGAAATGTGGAGGGATGGACGTCTGCTTGCAGCACGCCAACCAGTGAAAACCAGCCCAGTCTAAGGCCTCGCTTGGTGCCAGTGACTCATTCAGTGGCCTTTACAGAGCAAACAATTATAATACACGGCCCACAGACGCGCGCTGGGCTTTATTTGACTTGGATTTAAGGTTCATGTAAGACAAAGTTCAGCAGTCGCACTTTATTTTACAGTAATGAGACGTAACAAGCTGCACTTTGTACCACATTAGACAAAAAATAGAAATGTTTTTATGAGACAGTATTACATAATTTATTACACCTTCACTACTTTTTCTTAGAGGTAGTAAGGGACACATTACAACAGACCTGTACTGTAAACTAAAGTGTATTGTTTCCCACTGTTAGATCCTTATTAGAGGGTGATTGGGGACACATTATAACATAAAGGTACTGTAAACTAAAGTGAATTATTTCCCATTGTTTGGCAATTATTATTGCACTGTTGGACCCTTATTAGACTTTCTTATATTACAATGACACTGTACTGTAAACTGAAGTGTGTTGTTTTTCCACTGCTAGACCTTTAGGAGACTTTCTCAGACAGTAATTAGGGACACATCACAACAGAACTGTACTGTAAAATAAAGTCTATTATTTCCCATTGTTAGAATATTATTAGAGGGTAATTAGAATGTACTGTTTCCCACTGTTAGACCCATATTGGGCAGTACGGTGGTGCAATAATTGGCATATTTGCCTCATAACAAGAAAGTGCTGGGTTTGAATCCTAAAGAACTTCATTTGATAGAAAGTCCAGCTTGTTATGTCTTGTTAGGTGTACTGTGTCTCATTAGGGGATAACTACATGTTATTTTCAGTTTTCGTCTCATTTGATATAAAGTAGGGATTGTTTGTTACATCTTATAGAGTACTGTAAGTGCTACCACTCCAGCTTCTCCTACAGAAAATGCACAGATACAACACCTGTCTGAATACAATGATGAACCAGGGGACCTTCAGACAGAGAGGGGAGAAAGTGGGGGAGGAAGGTGGGGTCACTGTCTGTGACTCACACAGGGAGGATCAACTTTTAAATCCCTGCACCATCTCCACTGATTCCCTTTGCTCAGATCTGGAGGCTTTAAAGATTTGCATTCTTGTGATGTAAAGAGGGAGAAGTGAGGTAGAAAAAAGCAGAAGGAGAGCCGGTGATGGAGGCCTTTCTCCTCCTTGCTCCTCTTCCTCCCCTACGGCCTCCTCATTACCTGTCACTCAGGCTGAGGAGGGCTTTGTGAGGGTATAGACTCGGGCTGGTGTCATCAAACCCGCGACCTTTCTGCAGAACAGGTCCGGACACGAATGTTAAACGTACGTCTGTGTCATTACAGCCCACGCAAAAGCTCTTTTAATGCATCCATGCACGCGAACACAATCATACAGTGCAGGACAAAGCTGTGCGTCCTTTAAACACACTGATCTTATCACACACACGGTCACACTGAGGAGTTTTCTGTGTAAGATCCCTGAAAGAGCAGTTTACACCTGCAGCTGCCAAAACCTTCACTCATTTTCTGACGTTTTCAAAAAAGGACTTGATCCTTCTTTATTACCTGCCTTTTCTTTAAAAGGGACAGTTCATCCCAAAATCAGAGATACTTCTGGTGCTATTTATCCATTCAGATTGTTTTGGTGTGAGTAGATCTAGGCTTCCCTCTGGGCAGGTTAAATTCAGCAGGAGGAAAGTAGTTCTTACATGAAACTGCTTACAACAAGGTCTGAGGATCATCTTGAGTAACTGGGTCATGATTTCTGGAAAAAGACATTGCTGTTGATTTTTTTCAAATGTATTTTTTGGCATTTTGAGGCCCACAGCGCCACCTAGTCCCATTATATACGAGAATAAGCACACATCTCTACGGTCAATATCTCCAAAACTCTGCAGCTCAAACCAAAACAATCCAGACTGATAAAATTTAATTGCCATTTTAATTCATTCCTTGCCTTATGTGAAGCACTTTGCATCGCCTCCTTCTTTGAAAGCTGCTATACAAATAAACTTGCTTTGTCCTTCGTATCTTTGTACATCTGGATCAGTATGAAGTTGGTGTTTCTATTAACATTAATTTTTTGTTTGTATTGTATTTTCAATCTTACATTCTGTTTTTTTGGAATGACTTTTAATGTTTGTCCAGGGACTACAGACAAAAAAATCAACTCTTAGCTAGCTCTGGTGCATTTACAGCAATGTTTAATATGTAATTAATTAAACCAATAATAGAAAAATAAATAAGCACTGCACTGCTCACAGTTCAATAATATAATATACTGACTCTCATACACCTTTCCCATCAACCTGGAATCCATTCCATTCTGGTTCACGTACATAATTTTGAATCGTTTGGAGCATTTCGGAGGAACCTGGTTTTGATTTAAAGTTCTACATCTACATGATGCCAACGCAGTCTGACATCCTCAGATGAAGCTTGTGTGATTTGATTGAAAGCTCTACGACAGCTTCTAAATGAACCTTTTGGTGATATCGTTTTGGGTCTTTATTTTCTCAGGGAAAAGATCTGGGAACACAGAAACACAGTTAACTAGAAGGGCACTCGGAGAGTTTAAACCCCCACCGAGGCCAAATCAGCAATGGATCCACTCTAAAATTTTATGTTTTTTTTCCGCTTAGCCCACGCTAGACATTCATAAGTTTCATAAGCAGACAAAAATAGGTCGTAGCTTTAATAGTAGTAGCTTTAATTCATAAATCCTGAAGCATCATTTCAGGAATTCTTCCATTCACATGACGGGTATTGAATGACATAGAAAAATCTACTGGTGTCAGTAGCCCGAACAATGACTGAGGAGGATGAATCAAATGTTGATTATACTCGTTTTTCACACTTCTGCTTCAATCAAATATTTACAGGAACTCAAGTCAAAAGCAGAATGATTCAAAATGACTGTTCAGATGAAAATAGTCCTCATTACTGGAAAATGGGATTACTGGAAGATGTCACAGAGGAAGCCATTTCCATCAGAGACAGAAGGTAATACTGCAGTTTCTGTAGACACCCATAACGCTCGTGTGGGCTCCTTCGGGGCCCTGCAGGCCCCCAGGAAACCGGCTGACCTCCTGGCGTCAGGCAACCCACACGCTGTCCTCACACAGCCAGAGCTGGCTAATGTCATTACGGGCCTGTTTGTGGTCAACAGCTCCCTGATTGAGATGTACAAGTAGCGCTGCTCGATGAATGTAGGAAGTCTATTAGTTAGTCAGAGTCCCAGATGGCCTGCAGAGGACTTGCAGACTTGCGTGTGCTCCTTCACCCCCCCTCACCTCTAAACACACACACACACACACACACAGACACACACAAGCGTACATAAGCAGCGATGCACACACACACACTTAATTACACTGCCTCCGAGTGAACCCTCTGACAGGCGGACGACTACGAGCAAAGACAGAAGTGTGTCTATGTCCCAGCGTCTGCAGGAACAGAGAATTCTTCACAGAGCTGGTGCACAAGAAAGCCAGGCTTAGGCCCTAACAAGGTTAAACCCCTGAAAAAGAGTGACTTTTTAAATCATGGAGATTTGTGTTTCTGTGGGGTGTAATTAGCTTTGCTGCGGGGGAGGAGGGAGGGTGGATGAAGGGGTCGGGATGCTGGCGAGGGGGCCGGCGAGAGGCGAAGCGGGGGACGACGACAGTGGGGCGCATTGTGGAGTCCGGCGGATTCAGGGGAGTAAATCTGATTATCAGCTCGTGTCAGAAGCCAGGCTCAGATACAGCTTAGCATTCAGAGCAACTTTCTACTTTCGATGGTGAGACAATGACCCCCCTTTACAGGCCCACGCAGCCCCAGAGGGCAAACAACTCTTCCCCTGGAGCCCCGACATCCTGAAACAACGCAGAACAACACAGCTAAGCACAGGGTGACAGTATACAGTATTACAGACAGTAGTGGAGGAAGAATTCAAACATTTTGTTTGAAGGGGAGCTGCACCGATTTTACACATCAAAGTTTACAGGTGCTGGGGGGAACACATGACTCAGACAGTTGGAGCTGAAGAGTACAGCTTTGAACTTTGAAGATTATGAAAATCTGATGGTCAGGGGATAGAAACAGAGATGCATTTTGTTTCAGATTTTCTGTCTAAGAACTATAATTTTACAAGGAAAGTCGCAAAAATGTTTGTGAATGTGGTCAATTACATTGGATGTTTATAATAAAACACTGATTATTAAATAACTTTTACATTCTGTCCAAAAAGTGCTCCAGGTTACAGCCAGGCCTTATTATATTATTATATTAAGCACAATCTTGCGTGATCTGATGTGTAAGCAGATGTAAACAAACTGGAGACTGACGTCACGTAACAGTTTGCTGTAGTAAAGTTTTGCAGTGTGAAAAACAGGAGAAGTTAAATGAGTCTGGATGAGAAAATGTTTGAGGAGACGCATCAACACGGGTTGTTTATTCTTCAACCAGAATAGCAGGTGAGATTTTAACTAGTCTGCTGGTGGCCTGAAGAGCTAGAAAGTTTACCGCTGTTCGGCGACACCGTCAGCTTCTCCATCTCCTTGTAGACTGTCTGTCTTCTCTTTATCCTGTTCTTGGAATCTGTCGCTAACACCCACTTCATGCAAGCGTGTATCTGAGTGTGTGTGGCTGTGACCGGCGCTGTTGTGGGTGTGATGTTACAGACCATTGAGCGCAGCATGCGTGTGAATTTGACCGGCACAGAATCGGATATGTGACACTGACCGGCCATCCGGTTCCGGTCTCTGTGGTCTCTCTCAAGTGTGTATCAGGCAACTTTCATCTGGTAATTAAACTTTAAAAATGAGCAATATTTGCACATTCAAAGATTGTGGATTATGTGCTTCCTGTATATGGTTATGTGGCCTTGTATGGACAGGCCAGCAATCAACTTTTTTCTGTGCTTATGTGCTTTTGCGCTCGTCTGTATATACAACACCAACCTGCCAGGGACTGTAGATGAAAATGAGGCTGTATGCCTAAAACTGGCACATTTGCATGACTTGAGTATTCATGTTAATTAATGCGCATTGTCCCTTCTTAGATAAACTAAACATAAACACACATAAACAAGAAACAGTAACTCAACGAATGACTGAAAGAAAAACGAAAATTAATTGTGGTCAAACACCTAAAGTTTGAACAACTAGCAGAACTTCGCTGGTGGACCAGAGTGAGTCACTGAACTGATGTGCTTAATTTTGGACAACGGTTGTTAACTTCGGGACAGTTGAACGCAGAATTCAGTCGCAGGACACAGAGGAAAGAAAGTTAATTTCAAGCCCTGCGAACATCATGTGTCGTCAAGGTTTTTCAGGATAATGAATGAGGTTTTTCTCTGTTCGCTCATTGTTTAAGAAAACAACTAGGAGTCGGTCACTGAAACCATAAAACTTGGGCTGAACTCCTTGTGCAAAAAGCACATACATTAAGTTTTAAAATGGAGCTCTGCAGCTCTGTTGGCTTGTTTGGGCACCTGTGCATTCTGACCTGGACTGTCCCATTGCAGCTCGTGTCCCGGGTGACAGTCCAGAAGCTTTGACGCCTATATAACACAGCCTGCTGGGTCAACAGCCTCTTGTCGGCTGTCTGTCTGTTTAGACAGGGCCACGCTTGCTGTTAAAGTTGTGTCGCTGTATGACGGGAGCAGTTTTAGCATCACAATGCCCTCGCCGTGATTTATTAGATGTAGCAGCGGCGGCGATGGCGAGGGCGATGCCAGGCCTGATGAACTTGCCGAATGCAGAAGTGCTGAAGGCAGTCGAGGATGTAAATGAGGCTGTAAGGACCAGCGAGCGTCTTTGTCTGCCGACTTTACTTGTTTGTTTAACCAGAGGCCAAGACAGGAAGCCAGCCCACACAACTCTGCTGTCCCCATGGCAACCCCACTGTTAATTGTGGCACATCCACTCCCAGACTCTTTTCAGCAGAGAGGAGAGGTGGGGACTTTTGAGTGTCAGAGGAGAGAAAGAAGAAGAGGAGTGCGTGTGTGTTTCTTTTTACTTGTTAGCGACAAGGCAAGAATATTGGGAAGATTTGCTGCTTTTTCTTGGCTATCATTGTAAAACTAACATCTTTGGGTTTTGGACTCTGGTTAAAATTTGTGATACAGTTGGATGGAAACAAAGTTCGAGTAAATTGGCAAAAGAAAATGCGAATGAATAAATGCTTGTTCAGAACTACTGCTTTGTGATTATCAGTTGGAGTTGGTTCACTGAGATAAGCAGTACGTCGTGCCAATTGTTGGAAAATCATTATACCATCGCAGAAGAATACGGTGCAATAAGATGGCATAATTAAAAGAGCACCAGTTGAATCTAAAACAGTGAAACAATCAAAAATCAATCGAGAAAACAGGATGGAAATACGACATTTTGTTAGTTTCGTGTATTACTGTGAGGGAGGTTCATCAGATCTGTGTGGAGCGATCGTGATTGTATTATGGAGACAACGAGGAGCCTGCTAGAGCATTTCAATCTCGCATTAAGCGCATTAACTCTTTTTCAAAAAAGACAAAACCATCTCAAGCGAGTGCACAAACTTTTTTTGCAAGACTGATGAAGTTTGTTCAAATGTTGCCATTTCTACCAAGCTTTTCAAATGCAATACTTCTTCTTTTGCAATATCTGCAAAATGGAAACAAGGCTGTAACATCACCTGTTGTGGACTGTATTCTCTTATTTATAATCAGTGACTCATGTCCTCTTGACTTCCTCCAGTTTTATTGTGCAAAACATTTTTTGGCAGCGAACATCAAGTGAAACCATCTCCTCTTTGTTTCTGTCATGGTACTGCTCCTTAGTCTCCTTACAATGATAAATTCTAGGGGTGTAAGGAAATACTATATATAAAAAAGATACACTTGAGTATCGCAATATTGTGTTGAAATATGCACAGAAAGATTGCACATTCTGCAACTGGGTGTTTTAATGTTGATTCCTGTGCTGAAATAAACAGTGTCATTTGTCACAATCTTTGTTTTTTTGTCTCTTTGTTTGATCTTGGTATAAAAATCAAATCCCAATGAACACCTTCATCTGTCAAATTGTGATTTTGTCACTCAAGCAATCTGTGTACATTGTGCATGTCACACATGTTCTCCAGCCTTTTGCCATTTTTATCTAAAAGAAAAACATCCAGGGAAAATCCTCTATGAGGGTTTGTTGAATCCAACTTGGAGCATTTCGGATGAAGAAGCCTCACAGAAAATAGTAAGAGACGTTTAGGAAAGGAAGATAGAAATATTCTTTCTTTCTTGTTATCAAGTTCAAACAGTATTTGGGCACTCACAGTGTAGCTGCACAGTCCTCTCTCCCACAAGATGGCCTTACTGACAAAAGACACATAAACGGGACTCTGCAAAAAGACGAGAAAGAAAAGAAGCCATGTAAATATAAAAACTTATTGATTAAAGACAAAGGGCACAGGTACATGTTGACATTTAAAAAGATTTATTCGAGCCAGATTGAGATTGATCAGTCTGAAGAGTTCAGAGATGAACTGCTTTCAGTGGCTCAGTCTTCTGCTCCGTGGGCCCCCAGGCTGAGAACAATGACTGAGGCCTGGCAAAACAAATAAAAAGCCACACAGTGAGAGGGCTCTCCAGAGACGTTTAAACCCCCACCAGTGCATTAATAACCCCTCTGTCTTGATTATTGAGCTGCTGTGAAACCGTCCAGTGGTTTTAGCAGAAGACTCAATGATGGAGTCTGCTCTCCCACGCAGCCACTTTCCAACATCTGCTCGGTTTGCAAAGCGTCTGTCCCTTATCTCTGTCCCTTTTCTTTTAACTTGTTGCTTCCTCAGGACAGTATGGTGGTTTTAAGGGTAAGGGGTGCATCAGTTTGACCCGTGGTGCAGGGGAACGCTGTGTTAACTCATCAATCACTCGAGACACATCACCAGCCGATGCCCAGCAGTCAGCAGAGCGGCTCATCCATCTCTCTTTGCAGCTCCTGGCAGCTCCCAGAAGCACCGAGTCAGCTCCAGAGTTGGTCCACTCCAGGGAGCAAGAGAGCAGATCCTCCCAGGATTCACCCCTCATTCATGGGCTGTAACCCCAGACCGGAGTGGGTGACAGGGGGCAAGAGGGGCTCGCAGGGTGGGAGGACAATGGAGCTTGATGTGTGCGCTTTCGCTTCTCCTTTTAGAGTGCACTGATGTGGAGCTCTCTGCCAGCTTGTGCTCGACTCTCAAACCCATTCAGTGCCGCTACGAGAGGCTAGAGGGCAGCGTAGGTCTGGCCATCTCATCGCCTTTGTCTATTGGCTTCATTTAGACCGTACCTGTTGTATTTAACAAAGCACATCACGTATGATTATGCACATTATGCCAGAAATACCTCGCAAGCCCTCCATCCTTAACAGAAGCCTTAATTGCAGCCGAATAATGAACCGACGGGGAACAACAACCAATTTGCCAGTGAATCACGGGTGCTTGCAGCCCAATGACCTTGTTGTTACTAATTATATGCTGAATGTGAAATCAAGTACATTTTGAGACAGTGAAGGATGAAGTGGCTGGGGGGTTGGGTTGGCCTGTGACAACAACGTTGAGAAATTATGTGAACAGAAACAGATAAATACAGCAAAGATTTTTCTCCAAAACAGGAGAAAGTCATTTTTAATTTTTTTAAAAATGCGCATATTGTATATCATATTGTATTCTGACTGTGCAGTGTACACTTGCTGTTTTTATTAAGTAAGGCATCTGCACTGGTAACCTGGTCACTTTATAAGGTAGTTATTGTGTATTTCATGTTGTATTTTGTAGTGTACCTACTGCTTTTATTATATTAGACACCTGCATTTACTGTGGTCTGTATTGCACTTAAATTTTTATTTGTTGCATCTTCTTGTTGTGTGTAGAACTACAGATGGAAATTAGCGTCTCGCTAAATCTGATGCATTGCACACTGTCCTTTTTATAAATAAACTAAACTAATATATACTCACTTACCTAGGCATCACTAGACTAATTCACACATTTGAGCTGGACAGATTCATCTGATTTCCAGGCTTTAAAATGTTCAGAAAAAAATCAAATTTGGACTTTACAATAAATATTTTAAGTTTCTGTAAACAATTTCTATTCCCAAGGACAAGAATGATTTTCAGTCGCAGCTTTTCAGCCGACATGTGGGCGAGAAGTGCTCTTACAAGTGGAAATTCTAACAACTACAATGTCTTGTGATACAAGATTATGCAGACAATAAG
>JAJHUR010022357.1:2142-28185 GCA_027495735.1 Lutjanus campechanus | reverse complement strand
GAGGTCTTATGTCAACAAGACTTTGGAGATTTTAAACACTGTAAAACTTCACACCTCTCGGAGAAAACCCTGCACTTGGAAATGACTCTTGCTCTGAGTGTTTTGTTCTTGTCTTGTCTCATTCTGTTAACCTTCAGTCAGTTTTTACTCTTTATTCCCCCATAACGTCTTTGATTGCTGCAATAAAAAATTTATACATCTCCTGCTTTAATCTGACAAAACCAAAGGGACATTAGGTCTTTCCTTTCCTTTGTTTTCCAGCTTGTTATCTCCTCATCTTCTCTCGCTTCATTCCTCCTCTCTTCTAGGCTCCTGACCCCTGCTGTTTGTATGAAACTTGACTGATCCCGGTCAGGAATTTGCCCTATATCACCAGAGTTGGGGCCCGTAGCTGTAAATCACATGACCAGTATGTGGGAATGGCCATAATGAAGATGGACGGGCTAGAGAAAGAGCTGACAGAGCGGACTGCATTCCTCAGACTAGTCCTCCGATTATAGTGGTCACACAAACTCACCAATTTCAACCCTTGCATAACCTAATGTAACATAATTTCTTATTTTATTTTGAACTGAATACTATTTTTAAAGCAAGTGAAGTCACAAAACTCTTCAAATCTTACCCATAACCTTACCAGGTCCAGACCAGAAACACATTCTTTACTCGAGTAGAAGTACAGATACTTAAGTTAAAAAAAAGGCTCTGATAAAAGTAGAGGTACTGATTTAACTTCCTAACTCAAATAAAAGTGAAAAAATAAAGGCTGTGGAATGTAAACAAAGTATAAAAGTAAAAAAATAACCCTCTAAAGGACATTTGCACTGCCTGTTTCTGTGCAAAGCTAACTGAGCCTCACCTTTTCTCTGTGGTCGAGTCTCCCTCTCTGTCTGTTTCATCTTGTTATATTATTCACGTGAGTTTTTGTCTTGTTGAATCTGCCATGCTTTATATGCATGGATGGAATTTACTTTTCTATGTGTTTTTGTCCCATCTCAATACCACTTCTGATACCCAAACTTTACTTATCTGCTAATATACAGCCCGGATCGATGCAGAGACTTGTGTACTCGCCGATACAATGTTTTAGGCTGAATCTGAAGCATTTTAAGATTCTGGTATTTGAACAACCCTAGTCTTAATGTTGAGAAAGCAGTGCACAATGGCATAAAATAAAAATTATCAATCATTCCTCTCAATTGAGTCTGGCAATATTATATTTTATGATGCTGTATCGTGATATCGTGATACTTGTAAAGATTGATGACAGTAGTTATTTTGGGTTGTTTTAAATCCCCTGACTGCTAAATATCAGTGCTGTTATCTATCTTTCCTGTTATGATTGCATAAAAAACTAAACTTTTGAACTCAAATGTTATATTGTATGTATTGAATTGTAACCTGTGTATCATGATATGTATCATATTGCCAGATTACTGCCAATACACTGCCCTAAAAACTAAAGTAACAAGCTTCTTTTGAAAATGAAAGGCATAAAAAAAATATAGGATATAGGTTAAAATATAGGGAGTACGGACAGATTCCACCAAGCACCGCTCTGTCGTGTTACGGCTGTACTATGTCAGCAGTAGGTGATCGCGGCCATTTCGTGGCCACAATGTTTGTTATTCCACCAGCAGCGCCATGAGTCTATTTTTGATGAATGCCGTGTCGATTTAAACAGAGCAGATCGAGTGGGCACAGAGTCAGACACAGAAAAAGAAGAGAGAATCCGGTCAATTTTCTAAATAACAGACCCCATGCAGACTTGCAATCTTGAAGACAGACAGAAAAGAAACTATTCAGCTACGTAACCTATTTATTCATGGCAGAGGCACAAAAAACAAGGAAAGAAATCAACAAAATCTGAACAAGTAAACATAATCAGGTGGGCAAAACGCTCTGCTGCTGAAGCGCTGCTGGTGGGGGCATGTAGCCATGTGGAAGACGGACCAAAACCATGGCACAGTCATGCCATGCCCTGCTGAATCAACTAGTAAGAGTAAAAAGTAAATACTCAAGTATAGTACAGATACCTGAAAACCCTTCTCTGTTCCACACAATCAAAAGGACACACAGATATGCTTGAGTGTGCTGGGGATGTGCTTACCATGAATATGAATCAGGCCCCAGATGCAGAGAAAGAAGTTGAGAGCACTTAGCTGTTTCTCTCTGAACTGACAAATCATGTTGGAAAATCAAAAGGTAGCTGCTGCTGACAAATGTGCGCTAACATTCATAGTCTGTTATAGCTGTACAATATCCGCGTGATGCCCATATGTGGAGTCTTTATTTCTTTTGGTGACGCAAATCGAGTAAAGTAAGCTAATCAAGTCGAACAGTGCACTGATGCAGCGGAGACTTTCAAACTACTCAGAGCACATTCAAACCACCAGCCTTCAACTCGTACCAGATGCGGGAGAGCATGTTATAGAAAGGCTTACGCACACTTCCTCAGAGAGACCACACACCTTCACAGTCACATATCAGCTCATTTCCAAGTTAACATTACAGGATGTCTCAGGGAAATTGATGGCCAAGTTTGTTCTTAATTTTAAAAATGTTTTTCACAGCTTTGGAGAGGCAGGAATTCAAAGAACCACAAAAATGATGAACTGGCAGCTCAGCTCACATCTCCTTCAAGAGGTCACTGAGTGTATCGCAGCTCAACCAGACACTCAAACAACAAATATTGACTCTTCTAGATCCTGTGTCTTTCCTTGGTGTTGGACTGGCAGAGCAAACAGCTGGACTGCTACAGCAGCGCCTTTCATCCTGACAAAACCCCCTTCCCACTCCCAAGCCCCTGTCTGCTCATACACCTACAGTACTGCTTTCTCCATGTGGGGGGCCCGTCGACACTTCAAAGCACCCCGTGTGGGAGCTTCAGTGGGGTGACAAGCAGCCACAGCCCAGCTGAGCAGGATCGCACTTGTCAGTGCCAAGCAAACACATGTTGGAGACTGGGTGTTAGCGACTTCTGGTTCTGACTGAGTGAAACAGACTTGTGCACATAAAAACACAGATTATTGTGAGTAATCAGGATGAGGCAGGAAATGCATCTGTGACCTGTGTTTATCAAACCATCCAAAAAAGTCATATGACATCATCATCGGCTTTTGTATCCTCCTTTGTGTTGTTTATTGATTATTGCCAAAAGGAAATGCTATAAAGCATTCCTCTAGTGTAACGTTACTTCCAAATCTGAGGTTTCTTCATGCACACGTGCAAAAGCTTTAATATGCTTGGCAGAATAATCTGGTTTTACCAGCAGAAATCCAGCTGCAAACTAAATTATTCTAAATCCCATTGTCTGAGAAGGGAAAGCAGGTTTTAACAGGGATATGTATCCAGGTTTACAGACTTTGGCATCAAGTTTTATTTTAATATCTGAATAAAAGAGAAACAAATGTTCATGAAAGCATTCTCAAAGCTATAGTATGTAACATTTCCATATTAAAATGTCTTAAAACACTAGACCTACATTGTATATTTTGTTAAGTTGTGTACTTGCATCATCCCAAATGTTTCCAGCAGTAGTGAAACCCCAAAAAATCCATAATTTATTCAAGGTAATAGTGTGTTTCCTGCTGGCCACTAGTTTGTATATCTTACAGGAAAACACAGACTTCAGTGAGGAAGGAAGTGGGTAAATGTAATATGAATGAAGAAATATTATGTCAAACAACTCTCTAAAACACAACAACTTGTTATTTTTACACTTCTGTTTTTGTATGAATTAAACAAAGCTAGTTAGAGATGTTGGTAGGACTTTTTTTTAAATCTACCGCTGGACAGAGCCAGATGAGCCATTCCCTCCTGCTTCCAGTCTTTATGCTAAGCTAAGCTAATCAAGTCCTGGTTGTTGCCGCAGTGGCTTCTCATCAGGCAGTGAATACATGCATTTCCCAAACTGTGAAACTACAGAGGAAACCTCTTATAGTAATCTCAGATACAGTTATGAGCTGCTTATGGATAAAAAAAAAACATTCTTATACTAATGCTATTTAAACAATTCACTTGTAGTAATCAAGTAGTCAGCTTACAGTGTTAATTTGGGGTCTTTTCATACAGACAACATATGAAGAAAAATGTAAAACTACAGTAATTCATTTTTTCCCTGCTTTGCTCCCATGATACTGTGCTTTGTTTGGTGGTAACCTGTCTTCTTCTGGCTGGCTACCTGAGGCTGCTGCTGCTGCCATGAACATAAATAAAAAATGGATGACACTTCTCCACCTTCTCCTCCACTTCCTGGACACAACTGCTGCCATCTTGCCCTGGTCTGTGCAGGAGTAAGCACTGTTGGAGACATGCTTTTTGATTTCCCACCCATGCAGAAAATAAAAAAAATTAACACATGAACTCACATTTAATGTTTTAGTTTGAGCGATAGCTCGTGTATTAACATGGGATAGCAGGATTTATGACCTCTACTGCAGCCAGCCACCAGGGGACGATCAAAAAAGGGCTATTTAAACCACACAACTGGCAAGTAAATGTTTTTTGAGGTAGTCCATTTGTAGTGCTCCATCATTCAGTGCAAGGAGTTTTTATATTGAATCCAGACATATTAATTTTACTGCCAGCTACTAGGGGCAGAATGACATACTGTCATCCATTCATAGTGATCAATTTGATTTGTACTGAGAAGCAAAACCAACTCACTCTTTTTCCAGGTGACGCAACACCTGATAGCATGAAAGTGGTATGAAAACTGACAGGGCTTTGAGTAAACACGGCTGTGGATGAATACATTTGTCCTTCAGGGGAGCAACAAGATCGCTGTGACCTACTAAATTAGATAAATGAGCTAAAAAATAATTTGTGTATGAGGTAGGGAGGAAGAAATGGGCCTTAGTATCATGATGTAGCAAACACAGCTGGCCACCTGATGCTTTCAACCCAAACTGACCTTCAGTGCTAGTGACCACTCAGCCTTGTATGTGTGTGTGTGTGCATACAAACATATGTGATGGAGCCATTTGTATATATTAGCAGTTCAGAGCGTGAAAATCGACTCATTATCTCTTCAGATCTTCCCTCTTGTCACTACATATGCTCTACCCTGTGTTTCTAGACTAAACCGCTCCCCCCTTCTCCCTTTTTTTTTTTTAGGTTTGTGTAAAAGTCTTGGGTGGTCCATTGATACGCAGCTTTAATAGGCCTCAGAACATATGCGTGTCTTACAGCAAAAGAGGTTTGACCCTAAACAAATGTGTCACAGACAGTCACAGGGAACACCAGGATCTGTTTGTATTGATAGAGGGACATGACTTCAGTTTCCCATAAAGAGGATAACAGAGGCATTTTCTTAATTTGTTTTATCAGAACTTACACAGTATATGTTTTGTTTTATTGCAGCACAAAGTGATGATGTCTTCTGAGAATCTTAACATATTTATTTATCTCCACTTCTTGTTTTGGTTCTCTTTCTCTGTTCGCACAATTACATTACCATGGATACTTTAAAAATGTATTCTGATATAATTAATAATTACCCACTAGTAACATAACCCAAGTATGACAATATTAAAGTAATGTAACTTGACTACTTTCTGTTACTTTTGGTTTAAATCAGTACCAAATATGGTGAAATTCTTTAGCCTAAAATAAAGATTTATGTTCATTGTTTATTATTATTATTATTTTATATTTTATTATTATTTTATTAATTATTTGCCCAGATATCCTTTCCTTAGTTATGTGTGAATGCACATTTAGATTAATAGTGTGCATTTAAATGTACTTTTTGTAATTTAACTCTACCTATATTGTCTTATTTTCTCATTATTTGGCTGTGCTTCATGCTCTATATTCCACCTTTAACTTCACACTGACAGAAACTTATTCACACCATTCTGGTCACCAGCATCAGTCCCAGAATATTTTTCAGTAGAAGCAGCACTAGTATTCAGCTAACTGGATTTCTGTGCAGCTAATATTAGTGGTTGATCTTTTTTTTTTTTTTTAAATTAGATGTCAAGTTCTTGGATGATGACAGCATTTTAATGTACCATAGTGAGTTAGGACCACAACTAACAATTGTTTTCATTGTCGATTAATCTGATGATTTTTCGATTATTGTTTGGTCAGTAAAATGTCAGAAAATAGTGAAAAACATTGGCTTTGTTTCCCAAAGCCTAAGATGACGTTCTCAAATGTCTTGTCCTGTCCATTACCCAAAGATATTCGGTTTACTGTCAAAAGGAGTAAATAATCCATAAAATATTAACATTTAGGAAGCTGAAATGAGAGAATTTTTACTTTTTTGCATAAAATAACTCAAACAAATTAACTGATCATCAAAAAATTAATTTATCATCAATTAAAAGTTGCAGCTTCATGATCAACTCATAACTGATTCATTGTTGCAGCTCTACAATTAGTTTCACACCATCATGGTACTGTGGTGTTGTTCCTCTTTTGTGGTTTAAAGACAAAATAATGGTGAAATTTCGAGTGAAGCATTTCTTTTTTACTAGAGGACATAATAATGAATTGACTGTAAGATTAGATGGTTTCAGAGTGATGTTGTGATGTTGTGTAACATGTTACAAGCTGAGAATTTGAGAATTAATATACTGTTCTTTATCTTTATTTTATTTTTTATGTTTTAAAATGTTTTTTTAAATTATAATCCTGCAATTTATCCCCATTTTTACTAAATGTATCTGTACCTTATTTGTACCCTAATCCATTACATATAATCGATTACACCCCAAACCTGTGCATTACAGCTCTGCCCCTCCTCTGCTTTCGTCTTCACCTCTGTGATTCCCTGTAAAAACAGCTGCAGCCGAACATGAAGCGAGCGTGAGACAGCGGCAGGAAGGACGAGAGGGACGGATGAAAGGTGGAAGGAATGCTGATAGGCAGGTAGGTTAAGAGGATGTTCCAAGTATCTTAGCATCTGTTGTCCAAACCTCTAATGATCATGGTGCAGCAGCAGCAGTACAGCAGGGCAGAGCAGGCTGCAGGTTGTCTGCTAGCTGGACGTCCTGTTCTCCCATTTGTCCCAAGTACACCTGCTTTACAAGAGTTTCACACTCATAAAAGGCTTTTTTGTGGCTTTTCCAACCCACACACTGACAACACAAGGACACACACTTGAGCTCGTACATGTATGTGCATAAACACACCGCTGCATGTACACAAGCTAACATACACAAGTGGATGTACAGATGCCTGCTGGTATGTCCTTGTGCTCAGGCAACCTTCAAGCTATTTGGCCTGATTATAAATTATAGATTGTCTCAGTGGGTTGGAATGACACTAAAAATGAGAACATGGTTCAAACTGCTTGAGGGAAATCATATCATATTAAATCCTTTGGCTTTGATGGTCAGATTTCCCGCCTTTATCTTCACCTGTTGTGCAGACGGCGAGCTAACATTTATGGATAAACATTTATTCTTTGCTGACAGAGATGGAAACGTGTTTGTAATGGGAGACGTCCAGGATCCAGATGGAGCAAATTGGTCGATTTTGCCTGCACTTATTGTAAGAGTGATGTGTTTTGACTGAAATTTTACTTTGATTGAGTATTTCAATACTTTGAGGTGCCAACTTTTGTGAGTGTCAAAGAGCTGCCAGTTCCAGCTTTGATAGTGCTGAGGATCCAGTGTCACTGCCAGAACTCAGTCAATAGTTTATGACAAATCTGTATCAAAGTGAACTGATTCTATTTTGCATTACTACAATATCTGGCTTTTTCTGTTTATTTTACAGTCTCCATCTTTCTCCTCTGCTCTCTGTCTTTGTGTGTATAAAGAGCTGCAGGGCTGCGTGTCTGACCAAGGGTGGGGCTGAGCTACACACACACACACACACACACACGCACACACACACACAAACACTGTAAAACAATTAGAAAATAATGTATTACTTCTCTGATTCACTGATTTGTTCTTGCGAACGCTGCTCCATCTCTCCATTCACTCTCTAGCTTGCTCAAGGGGCCAACTTTGAATGGTGTGTTTCCTTGGTATTAATTATTGCTGTAAATATAAGAAATGCTTGTAATGATATAAGAGCTGATGATTATTTCAGCCTGCTCGACTCATCAAATACTGATGTTTTGTCACGGCCTCTCAGCAACTCATACGGATGCGGACAGTACCTGTTAGCAGCTGAAAGAGATGCACCAGGCTTTCATTTGACTTGAATGTAAATCCATCTGTGGTTGTATGAGAAGAACCGGGGTTTCCATCTAGTATAAAGAGCAAGAAAGTCCACATATGGAGAAGGTGGGTTGGATGGATTGAACAAACAGAGGACTTCAGGACTTCGGGACTTTCACTCAGGAGAGCGGGGGTTGTGTCCCGTGTGAAAACATAAACATTATTAAAAGTTCTAAGATACTTAATGTTACATACATTATATGACTTGCATCACATGACTTTCGTCATGCGTGTTGCTTCAGCGATGTCACGTGACATGAATAATGTAACATAGTTATTGTAATCACAAACATGGACTTATTGTAAAGCGATCAAAGTACTTTTTGTGCCTATACCGACCCAAACTGTGACTGTTTCGCCATGTTACGCTAATGTTAAAGAGGTTTTCTGGAAGAGTCTCTTACAGCTGCTAAAGGACACCTTGTGCTTCAGTTTGAGATGCTGAGGCTCAGTGACAAAATGTCAGTATGTGATGAGTTGGGATGAGACTGGGTTAGTTATTTATATTTATAAGTATAGATGGTGCAGTAGAAGGGGAGGCAGACAAAGCAGAGAAAAACAACCTAAGCATCTTGTTCAATCTTTATCACTTTATTTAATTACTTCAACCAGAGAGTACATAACACATACAGGGATATAGCTTATGAAATCACACAAGCAGACCTTAACAGCTGGGCCACACCGGCAGCTTGAGCAGCACGTGTGCATAGCAGATTCTGTTGTTTTTTATTTTGGCACCAATATTTACAGGTTAGAGCAGCCACACATCCCGAGAATGAGCTGCACAGCTCTCATGGTTCACTACAGACACTGTGAGTCTCATCTGTTTTTTCGGGGTTCTTGGCAAATATGTTCATTGAAAAAGATCTGTAGAGACATGTATCAACATCATATCGGCAACATGACACCTCTCACCAGTTTTACTGTCTATATCTGTTGAATATGTCACAGAGATGGAAAACAAAACAGGTGAAGGCAGTATTTTTCTAGTGATCTCTCTTTTTCTTCTCTCGTTTTTCTTTCTCTCTTTCTCTTCCTGAACAAGCTCTTCAAAACTCTTCTGAAAACTGGACAGATAGGATTGGCACCATCAACAGAAAAACTGTCTGCGTGGACACCACAGACGTGCCAGCGGCAGCAGTTCAGTGAGCTAGCCGTCACGAACAGGTACGCGTAACCATGTTTGTGAATGTCTTAAATAAACCTTACTGTATGGTACTATAATGCATTATTGCAGATTTAAGGACCTGCAGTGCGCACCAACACAGGTGTTTAGGTCAAATAGCAGCTCAGGTTAAAGTTGTGCTGGGTCCTTTATGCTCAAAAACATAAAATCAGAGGGTGCAGCAGGGTGCACATGAGATGTTTTTATGAAACTGAGAAACAACTGGAACATGTCTGTTTGTGTTGTTCATGTTAACAATTTGGATGCAACTATAATCCACTAAAGTTACACTTGGGTCCTTACCAGTAACACACCCCAGTGCAAAACATCTACATGCTACGTTTTGACCGCAGGGCATGACTCACTTTTTCTGGAAACTCTTGCAAATGTTGTCTTACTCTTATTATTATTATCATTACATTATTAATGGTATCACTAGGTGTTCTTGCACATAGCAATAATTTGCAGTCACATGGAGCAAGTTGAGCCATGTTCTCTGGGGATTGTCAAAGGGTACTCTGGAAAATGTAGGAAACCAGTACTTAACGGAGTAAATGAGTTACAAGATTTCATCACAGAATAACATCATGGGTTATTTATTGTAATAGTGTATAAAGAGGGAGGGGGGTCTTTATATTCTTGAGCATGCGAAGCCCCAAGGAACTGTAGAGTAAAACCCTGACCAACAGTGTAAAGGGCTAATCCAATACTTTATCACAGGTCACAGAACATACTCTTGGACTAAAAATGGACAAATTTAAGTCTTTAAGACTGCAGTAAATTTTGGTCCATACAGGTATATAGGTATATATGTATGTAGTTTCTGCGTTGGGCAAATTACAGCTCTACTGGAATGGAGATGACAAGTTTATGGCACTCTCAAGTGGAGGGGAGGAAGGAGATATCAAAGTTGTTATACTCAAGTTTCAAAATCCAGACATCATTTCCTATGGCGCTGCTGCCCATCCAGCCCCCACCTTCCTGACCTCCAAGAGTCAGTGATCAGGAGAAGAAGGATTAGGCTTCATTTTTCACCCTTTTCCTTTGCAACTCAGTGGCATAAGTCATTTTGGGGGACCACACCTCAGCATGGACTGCCTCAAACTCACCGCAAAGGCTGGGCTGGGGAAAATTCCTGCAAGAGGTTTATTGGAAATTGTAGAAAAAAATATGAGTTGAAGTTATTTATTGAATAGAATTACAGTAAAGTAGGTTACACGCCATCCTGATTTGTTCCAAATGTAGTCCTATGTCTTACAACTGCAAGTAAATTTGACTGTAGGCTATATGTATATGGTATGGTTGTTTTTGTCCTCACTGCATATTATTGATTTTAAATGAATCTGATGAGATTTTGGAACCATAAGTGATGAACTTCAGGGCTTTGAATCAATATGTTTGTTTAGTAAAGAGGGAAAAGTGGCTATGTGGTAAGGACACATGGAGGAGGTAGTTTATGTTGAAAACGACTGAATCTGTCAGAGAATATATGTAAATTTTCAGGAAGAAGGATCCACCTAATGTCACCTGTCAGTGGCTGTCCATCCACATGTTCTCTGTCAACTTACATTTTGGGAAATGTGCTTATTCGCTTTCTGTCAGAGAGTGAGATAAAAAAAAAGATAGGTCCACTCTCATATCTGTCAGCTGAACAGGGTGGTGTTGTCCTTATTTCGTGTTCAAACCGTGTGTGACAACACTTATGATCAAGCATAAATCTCAATTTAGCATCGCTTGTCCAAGTCTGTTTTAGCAGCCACAAGGGGCAACAATGAGCCACTCCTCCACACTCAAAAACAAACTTCGACAAGCAGCACAAAGGTCTGATTTATGCTTCACATTTATGCAGTGTCCCAAACGGGGCTGGGGAAAGCTGGGGCTTGGACGAGGTGAGGTCATTTGTCAGTTGCCAGTTGCTAGTTGCCTGGCAACCAGGAGAAATTCCAGGAAGTTCCTGGTCCCGGCCAAGAAATAGTCCAGCACATACAATGGCAAATTGTCGGCTTTCATATTTCAATTTTTGTATGGATTAAACAAATGAGATGTAATGTTTTAATTAGTGAGTTTAAGAGGTGCTGGTATAGGTGGATTTTGTAGCTGTTTCCACTATGCTAAGCTGCTGGCTGCAGCCTTATATTTAATGGACGGGAGAGGCATTGGCCTTATCTAAGTGAATGCAGTAAGCATATTTCCCAAAATGTCGAACATGTTTTTATACTTTTACAGTACATGTTGTTGACTGAAATGACAATATAATGGTGGAATAAACTGTCTGATAAATGGAGGCTCTAGTCTGTCACACAGCAGCCATAACGTGCATGTGACTGAGTGTGGACAGGGAAACCACAGCAGTCCACTGCCTCCCCCTCCTGCAGTCAACTTTACAGTTGGAGCGAGAAATGACCTCACCTCGTCCAAGTCCCAGGCAGCTCCCCCAAAGTTTGAACAGGAAGCAAGGAGAACACCACCCCCGCCCAACTCCTTGCACCCATTACAGCACTCCCAACGAGAGAACATCAACATTAGAGAAAAGTGTGGAACCCAATGAAAGGTGTGATTTAAAAAAATACAGGCCTGTCTGTGGATGTAAAACACATATGACTTTTAACATGAGCAAACACGAGATAAACATTTTACCCTAACCTCTGTTGTGAATTTTCAGTCTGTGAATTCCAGCCGTTGTTTGGATTCCTCTGAGAGGGAATGTTTTATGCTCCTTTGAAAATACAAAAGACGTCGCGCACATCTGAAAGTCATTAGCCCCTCAAACTGTTAGCAAGCAGTCTGAGGATTCTTTCCGCTCTCTTGGAATCTTGCTACATTTCTCTTTTTGCCTCCTTTCTCTTTTCATTTCTTTCTTTTTGTCAGGGGCCCCAACCTCTGTCTTTTGCAGTTACAAGGGTTATGGAATTTCAAAACTCTGATCCAGAAAGTTTCACTCCATGGCCCACTTAAACCAAAGTCGTATCATACACATCAACCTCTCTCCATCCCTCTCCCCGCTGTATGTTTTAACAGTCATTTAACCGTAGTCGAACGAGCTGTGCAGAGCTACAATGTGCTCTATCTCTGGGGAATAACATCACGTGTATACCCTACCCGCCTCTTCCTCTTCTGGTTCCCACATAGCGGGCAGAGGACATGTGAGGCAGGTCTTCCCTCCTCCTCATCATCCTCTGCAGCCTAACCTCGCATAAATGGACCAATGTGTTTGTGTGCTGTTTTATGAGATCACATATTCTCATCCCCCCCTGAACACTGCCATTCTTTGTCTCTGCTCGTGTTATACTTTGAAGTTCTACATTCCTCTCCCACTGCATCACCGGGGCAGCACAGCTGCACAAGGCCAGGTCTTTACAGAGCCAAGCAGAGCAACGCTCCGGGTAAGGTGAGGCAAGAAATGTCTGCCTTGGAAGCAAATGATGAAAAGAAAAATGGAAGAAGAGCGGAACAGGAGAAGGGACTGATAAGGAAAAATTGGAATAGGAGGCTGAGAAAAAGGAGGAGGTTGTGGGTTATTCCTGTGCGCCGCACGTGAGGATATGATTTACAACAAATACGTAAATCATATTGTGACCTGGTCTTTTCAGCCATGACATTTAACAATTTCATGTGTGCATACATTTAAAAGAAACCTGCTGCAAAGACCTAAGCCTAGCCTCAAGTGTTAATATTAGCCTCGAGTGACATTTTTTTGTAAATTCAAATGCTGAATGAAGTTGGAATTTGTTGGCCTATCTACCTATCTATCTATCTATCTATCTATCTATCTATCTATCTATCTATCTATCTATCTATCTATAGATCTTCAAATGTGTGTGGTTTTCCACTTGATATGAGCTTGCATGTGTTTGTTTTGTGTATATGTGTTTTTATGTGTCTGTATGTGTGTGCGGTGCAGCAATCATATTTTCATCCACCCAGGGAAAAACCACCAGCAGACCACAGGATTCCCAGCTGGGATCATCTCTAGACCCAGTCACACTCCACCCTGACCCCAAAGGCTCCAACCACAAACCCCAAGACCATGATGACACTACGAAAGCAACCTCTAATCCCTCAACCCCACCTTACCACACGCACACACTCTTCATATGCACACACACACCTCCACGCTCCCATGACCTTAAGGTTACCCTCTGCCAAAACATGCTACGAGCCAAAGAGACAGAGAGTGAAAACATTCAATCTGGAAAATGGAAACTGTGACAGTCAATGATGTACATTTGAGGGCTTTGAAGCTCCAGTGAGCATAAGCATTGCATCATTTGACTTGCTCAGCAGAGGTGGGACCCAATGATTGTTTTGCAAGACCCAAGTCCTGAACTTTGAGTATTTTGGACTAAACAATTCATAATGGAACAGTGATTTTCCGCCCCATTGACTTATAAAGTTGATCAGCTAATGTTTGGTAAGCATTTGCCGACTATGTTCATATTAACCTTGACTGGGAGTATAGAGCATTTAAAAAAGCTGATTCAGTAAATGGAAGGAAATAAACTTATGTGTGGCAGACTTTTTCTATAACATGCCCTTTTAATCTTTGGGCTTGGCTTCCCCAACCCCAAGAATCAAGTATTTTCAAGTCTAAAGGCTATAGTTAAGTCAGAAGTCATTTGTGTTAAAGTCCAAGTCAAGTTTCATGTTTTTTATGATTTTTGATTAGATTTTTTTGAGTCCACACCTTTGGCATACAGCATATAAAGAATGAAAAGAGATCCTCAGAACAATCCCCTATCTTCTCCAATGTCTTTGTCTCTAATCGTGCAGATTCAAACAATCCCCTCTGAGACTCCCTGATGAAGGCTTGCATGTTGAAAAGTTGGTTTGTTTTAAGGTCCAGCATGCCCATGTTCTGACAATATGAGCATCTTTGTTGTTTTACAGTAAAAGAGAGTCTCTTGGAGTTTTTTGTGTTTTTTGACACACGTGTCTCCATCCGAAGGTCACCTCAAACAAACTCAATTTAAATCGAGGAAGTACTCCTACCCAAACGTGTTTTGAACCCTTGACTAAACCTTCAAGTTTTTTTTACTTCTCTTTTACACTTCATTATGTCTTCTTGGTAGTAAATCTCGAAAGTCTCTTGACAGCTAATGTCACACGATCAAATACAACTACGAGCTAACACTAGCCTATTAGCTGAAACATCATTTCCTTGGCAAGTACCCAGCTTCAGCACCCGTGTAAAGATGTGTGACTTCCAAAAGGTTAATATGGAATAACTTGCATCAGACGTGAGGCAAGGCATTTTAGAGTTATTGCACATTTGAACACCTCATAAAAGCACAAGTATTCTGTGCATTCATATCACTTTACATCTTTTTTTAGAGCATTCAACCTTGCGGTCAAAATATTTTTTCATGTTTGTCAAAACTCTTTCTAAAGACAGAATTTTATAGGAGTTTATTTGCCTGAGGGAACCTCTATACAGAATGAATAATGACTGTTGAAGCTGAATTATATTTTTCTCCATGAAGGAGAATAAAACGTTGTGCATGTTGTTCATTTTTGTTTCCTCCTCAGGGACAACCGGAGCTATAATAAATGGCTATATAAAAAACAACTAATGGAAACAAATTTACAGTAAATCCTTTAAAATAAACTCCTCCGGCAAAGTTCTGCCTGTGATGACCTACAAACGCACCGGTTCACCCCTATGGACAACAGTACAGTATGACTAATTCTGGCCATGAATCTCTCCCTGCAGAGAGGCTGTCATGGAAGTGATTTGGCTCAGTGACGGCTCTCCTGGCTGAGCTAAAGACAGTCTGAAAGCCCCCATCAGGCTCTGGTGGTCTCTCATGGTTCTTTCTTTCAGCGCTGGGAGAGATCAGGCATCGCTTCAAGAATTTGACTAATATACAAGAATAAGTGTAGACACAAATACACATCATCCTAGTTTGCACATGCTCACACGCAAAGACAAAGAAGACAGTTGCATCACAACATATCAATGAAAAATACTGATAATCAAAGTTGACGTACGAGGAATCTGAGTTAAGGGTGAAAGAGTTTAATGTATGTATGTGTATATGTGTAAGTTTGTAACTATGTGTTTATGTGAGGGCAATGCAGTCCTCATCTGGTTTCTGTACTGGCTTGTCATCCTTTATACTATCCGAGCTACAAGAGGGAGCCCAAGCTCGGGACCGCAACAACGAAGGAGCAACATTCCTGCTCCTACTGAGCCAGGGACATGTAATAATAACGCAGTCTGGTCCATGTAAAACAAATGGCTTGTTTTTATCAACGTGAGCACACATAGTCACCACAACTCTCACCACAAGTCTCACTAGGACCACTTTTCTTTTCTTTCATGGAATGAAGTATTAAACCTGACAAGACAACTTCCTATCTTGAAAGCAATGTGTTTATGAAGGGTGGATGTAACGAATAACAACGTCTCATGTGCTGTAAATTACTCTAAAGTAATATCTGGGGGATACTTGTACTTTTATGAATATTTTTTCAAGTCTAATTTTACTCTTAAGTATGCATTACATTATGCAGTCTACTTCTCTACTTTTTAAATCATATTAGTTACTGAGCAGGCCTACAATTTGATTTAAAGAGTTACTGCACACGTTTTTTTGAGCTTGAAAATAAATAATATTACTGTATTGTGATGAAACACATCAGTTCTGGTGTTAATATTGATATTCCTGAACAATTTCCTAAAAGTCTGCATTTCATGGGTTTAAAATGGCTAAAAACACCACCTACAGTTTTAAATAATCGTGAGTCTTTTGAGGCCAGTGCTGACATAGACAGGGCTGTCTAGGACTGCTCTATGTCATGAGATTTATATTTTAAAAATAAGGTTAACGCCCTCTAATGAGAGTTGGGCGGCCCACCTCCCCCAGCCTCCACCATTGTGGGAGTCTGTGAAACAGCGCTCATTTTCAAATGGATGCTGATGGAGACTAATCATTCTCAGGAGTTTTCACTATTTTATGCAAACTCAACTCTACTCAGTTTTTTAATTTGGGGGCTTTTGAGGGTTGTTGTAGCTCCACTAGACTACATTTGTTTCCTTGATGACAACCCCATGATAAACAGCAGGGCTACAGCTACGTACTGACACAAAAACACAGACACACACCAAAGATTTACTAAAGAGAACTGGATACAGCATCGGAGGTGAGCCTCCTTTCATTCCTATGAGAGCTGCTCACTGTCACATGAAGCTGCATTGTGTGGCCCATAGAGCAAGTGCAGTCGAGTCTTACTTCGGCTGAGTGGCTAACTTCCTGTTTAGCATCTGCTAACTTTAATGGGATTAAAAAAAAATAGGATATAAGCTTTAAAAAAAAAGATCTGACATTTAACCGTCTTTTCTTTCACAGTGTAAGTCTATGGGGGAAAAGTCTTCTTGGAGTGCTGAACATCATGTGTTTTACATGAATGTGGCCACAAATGTGCTTCTAGTGACTGTCAAAGCTCCAGCGGTCTCTCTGTTTTCAGTGTTTGTCTGCAGGCACAGTTTGCTAACTGCTGCCCACGTTCGTTTGCTCTTTGTGTTTTCTCCACTGGAAGAGCTCCCTAGAGGGCGCTTTATCATATTTTGTCCTGTAGGAGGGCACTTTATCACATTTTATCTACCACAGGGGCATCAAAGACAGAACTTTTATGTCATCTTTTCAGACATGGGGGCACCAGGGGAAGCATCGCCCTCCTTGCCACCCCCCTCGAGTCCACCAGTGTTTGTACTGTTGAGCGCCTTCAAAGTGAAACCTCTAAACATGAATCCAGCGCACAAACAAAAACGTCTTCTCTTTTACTTTGATGGCCGCGATCGGAAAATCTGTGACATCACAGGCTGCTCTTGGGTAGTTCAGGCAGGCTGCTCCTCAAGCCATATGTATTTACCTTAGGTCGACATATGGTGAGCCTGTGTGTGAGAGGGTTTACATACGTGTATACAGAGAAAGAGATGGGGAGACAAGTGAGTCGGGAGAAAGAGGGGAAGGGGAGGGCTAGTAAAAGTATTTCCCTAGGCTCTGAAAGTACAATACACACAGACAGTGGTGTGTTTTCACTGTAGCCAGATCATTGCTTGGCGAAATGTGGTTCTATTTAGAGGGGAGAGGGAGGGACTGGGAAGAAAGTCAGAGAAAGGGGACACACACACACACACACACACACACACACACACACACACACACATAAATGAGCTCTAAACTCCTCGAGGGTCTAATTCTTTGTTCTCATCTATCCCAGTCTTTCGTGGTGTCAGTGTGAGACTGTGAGACTCCCTAAGAGCTTCTGCAGCACTCTACAAATCATCCAGCATGATTCCACTGCATGTTGAAGGCAGGTCCTACAGCTCGCTGCATGTTCCCCATTACAATGAACTGCCATGTTTAACAGGGAGAAGTGTGCGGAGGTACAAACGTGCAGTGGGTTTCCTTTTGATGTATAAGGAAGCGTGCATGTCTGTGTCCAGGAGAATGTAGCAATGCCTAGATCTGATTTAACTGGAATGTCCCTGGTTAGTTTCGCTGTTGTTTAAATCATGCTTCGGCAACAACACTGAACATTCAGTCATCAGTGATCACAATGTGGAAATGTTCATGTTTTCAACTAAAATTTAAATACATCCCCTGATAATTAAAAGTGGTTTTACATCATCTCCAGAAAACCTAGTTCTTAATCCTACTTCCCCCACATTCAGTCTGGTAAATTTAGATCACGCCAAGTCCTGCAGACAAACAGCATATGCACATGGTTGTAATTACCCAACTTTGTTAATCTTTGTCTTGAAAACTGGCCGGAGACATTACAACAAAACATCTTAGTCCTTTCAGGCTCACCAGAGGATGTCGGAGAAAATAAATAAGAGTATTGCCAGGTAGCCTTCAGGTCTACATAATACCCCATTGTTTAGAAGAGTATTTATGACCCTTACGAAACCTGTGTGTGCGTGAACACACAGAGGAGGAGAGTGTTGCTGTCCCTGGCAAACACTGACTCTGCTTGTTGTCCCCTGAAGAGTGACAAACAAGGGCTCTCCACTCTGATAACAAGTGGTTCTTTAGAGAACCTTTGAGGGGTGATCACTGTTCATCACTGCCTGAAGAACCACTTAAACCTTTAAATGTTTCTATGCTTCTACTGGAAGAATCATTAGTTATTCCCTTTGCTAGCGAACTGTGATTTCTTTTTTTTCACTGAAGAAACTGTAGCTGTGTTTCAATCAATGTATGTAAAGTATTACATCAGAAAAAAGAAAGAAAAAAAGTTTAATAAAAAGCTTTTTCTGCTTGCTTGAGATGTTTTTGATTTTTTTTGGAAAAATATTCATTGCATTTAATGGCGGATGGATACACTTTTTTCCAAGTACGTTCTGATGTAGTGAATTGAAGTCACATGACTGATCAGCTGTTTCTGCTCCAAGAGAAGAAGAAGAAGAAACTGTATATAGGTCGTCAGAAGGAAACCCGAGACCCCAAACCCCAAACCATTATCTTTCCTTAGTCCTGACTAAGTGCTTAAATCTTTCCAGAGCTCAATCACAGTGTTGTCATGTTACAAAACATAATTATTTTGTGCATCAAGCATAATGAAAAAACAATGTATATAGATTACGGGAGAGTTTCACACACTCCCCTAGACATGTCCTTGTTTCTGCTGTTGGCACCGACTGTCCCATGAACGAATAAATACTTCACTACATTTTTATCTCATAGATGACCAGGGCGACAGTTTTTTTTTTCTTTTTCTTCTTCTCTGGGGATTTTTGGTTGTTAATAAATAATTGGTTTTGTTTCCGGTTTCTGACCTCAATGTAACTATACTTTACATATCCCTGTATATTTGCTCCAAACTTGAAACACCTAATTTACCTTTTCTCCTTTTCTTTTCTTTTTTGAAACACGGCTTGAGACTTCTATGTAGTGAAAAGCTTTCAACCACTGCTCATTAAAGACATTAAATTATACACCTTGTGTAAAGCCTGACAGGGTTTAAAGGTTTTTCATTGAATCATCTGATATATGGAGAAGTTTATAGTTTTAATAGAAACATTTGTAGGGTCAAAAACAAGGTCAGAGTCTTCTCTTCACAATGTGTCATCAAAGCACAAATGTTCATGTCCTGCAAAAAGTAATGGAACTTTGTTGAGGACAGTAATTATTGATAGACGTTGCCCTGAATGTACAATAGCAGCAATTTGGGAGTGGTTATAGACAGGTTAAGACTATTCATATAAAATTATTTACTTGAGCACCTCTGGTCTTTAATTGACTCATTAACTTCCATTACTAGCTGTAAAAATGAATTTGCATTGAAAACAGCCTCCTCATATTTCTCAGTTTATTCAAACCAAAGCGCCTCCTTTCTGGAGCTACACTGAACCGTTTTTGTTGAGTGTTGGAATCAGCGCAGTAGGTAGAAACACTTGAGATGTGCTCAGCTGTCCTCACCAATATACCACCCAGATGGCCACTCTCTCAATGTTAACTTCCTATCAGCACTTGCGGCAACAAAGCACAAGGATGTGTCAATCACAAGCACCGGTGGGCTGCGGCAGTAAATAGCAGGAGACTATTTGAATAGCAGGCGTAAATTTGACACACTGGGACAGAGTAACATGCTCTTTCTGCACAGTCTATTTAATACTTTTTTTCTGTTGGCTAACTTTAATTATGATCCATCATGAGCTCTTTAGTTATCCCATTGATCTGTCATTGTTGGCTCAGTTTCCACGTTACTGTTAATGCAAATGCTGCTTAGCAGTCATCAAAGATCATTTACTCTGGTGAGACTCTTATCTCATCGCTGAGGTTTAGCCTGAAGGAGTGCTTTTTTGCAGAGTGATGATAGTGAAGCCATGTTGGTCACAGTGTGAAGGTTTAGCTGCTTGGCCCCTGTTATAACAGGAGTCTTGAGGAATGTGGGTTTGTCCTGCAGTCCGTTACTACCCCCTCTCTCCCTCTGTCTCTGCCTCACTCTTGTGTCCCCTCCCCTCTCCCAAACAGGGCATTTCCCTAACTTTTCTCTTTTTCTCACAAGGCTATAGTTCAATATTCCATTCTGGGGCACATATCCTGTCTCAAATTCCGACTCTGGGCTCCTCGACGCCAAGGCACTCCGACTGTTGCAAGGTATTGTGTGCATTAATGATCTCTTGACTGCAGAACAATCAAGTTATCAATGCCTTTGATTGTAACTATTGTTGGAGAAGCCCGTTGTTTCACGGGAGATTATCTCTTTATGCACGTCTGTTTGATAGATAGGGGTTAAATCTCAAGATTAAGATGCAGAAAGATGGATTAAAAGTTTAGACAGTTGCTTCTAAAACGGGTGAAGGTCGGAAGTTGCACTTTTTTACCGGCTTTTTGAGAATCTGCATGGGAAAAAAAAAAAAAAAAAAAAACTCCGACAGGGTAGTCACGTTTTTACAATTTGATTGGTCGCTCTGTTTGAATTTTCATACTTGGGGATACATTTTCCTGGCAAGTAAAGTGGAATAAAAAGGCTGTTTCCCCATGTGGGATTAACTTGTGTTCAGCGGGCAGGAGCTGATGTTGCGTTTTTTCTCCATTCATAAAGTTGCGGTGACATGAGTGCTGCAATAATGTGAAAAACGATATTTGTCTTTTTGTCAACATGCAACAGGATGCTTCAGTGGCTTTTTAAGCCTGGCAGATGCAACTTTTTGTATAGGCCTGTCTCTTACGGACCTGAAGTGTGACCGCGGTGATTTTCAGTAAATTTATCTACTTGTGCATCACTAACAGTCACGTTTCTCTAGGAATATGAAGTTGTGCTTTGATGTTTTACTTCTCATATCAATTACAATGAAAATGCTGTCATGTAAAGCCAGACTTAAGGGACATGTTGCGCTTTGATTATTAAATGATTCATTAACAATACAGGATGGATGCTTTACCTGCCTTATTTTGACAGCACGGTTAGAGAAGAGCTCAGCAGAGCTCACACTCGGTAATTGATCAGGCATTTCTTTTGTTCGGCATTGATCCCGCCTCCAGTCACTTCTCTTACTGCAAGCAGCTGAAGCCAACTTCTTTTGGTCGAGTTTAAGTGGAAAAATCTTTTGAACTATTAAGTTTATCTCTATTAGTTTAACATTGAAGTAGGGCCGAGACAAATATTTTTTTGCTGTTGCTCGATTAGTTGTTTGGTCTAAGTGTCAGAAAATAGTGAGAAATGTCAATCAGTGTTTCCCAAAACCCAAGATCAGATTTAATATCTAGAATCAGAGAATTTTTACTTTTTTTCCTCTAGAAAATTACTCAAACCAAAAATATCAAATCATCAAAATAGCCTTAATCAATTAATTGTTGCAGTTTTACTTTGGACTTATGATAGGTCACCACAAAGTAGTTGCTACAGGTATATATCAGGCACATTATAATACTTTTTAGTTTGCACCTTAAAAACAAAACATTGTGGGGCTGGGTAATATATCGATATTATATCAATGTTGCGATATGAGATGAGCTAGCTTAGATTTCAAATTGTGATCTGACATAACTTGTTTTTTGTGAAATCACAAATCACAATCTCTACAATATTGTTGCAATATTGACAAATATTGATATTGAGGTATTTAGTAAAAATATTATGATATTTTTTTTTCATATTGCATAGCCCTTGAACATTATAAAATAATTAGGAATAGTTACCCTACAAGCAATTATGTTAACACCAGTATCTCTTAATTTCCATGACTTCCCGTCTAGTCCCTGTCTTGCCAACCACTTTTCTCTGCGTGCTTGAGTGCGTGCACCTCTCATCTATCTCTCATCATCCATTAAAATTTATCTGAGTCAGTGGGATGCTGAGCCATATTTATTTTCATGCCTTTGTCCAGGCCAGATCTATAATGTGGTTGGACTCCTGGCTGGAGGGCTCCAGGAGGCTGGGTCTGCTGAGGTTATATATCACCAGGGGCCCACAGTTCACTCTTAAACCTGTGGTCTATAATGAGATGGAGAAGAGAAAATAAACCCCATGGCTGTCCAATTCAGTTGGACTCTGGATGATTCAGTTTAATATACCCTAATGCAGTTAGAACAAGCTTGTAAGACTATATGTTCGAGGGTTAGCAAATCCAAAGTAATTTGATTAAGATATCCAGACTCCATAAATCACATAATGAAAAATAATTGGACTAATTTAATTTTGTGCCTTAATATGGATGAGTAATTGGTCTTTCTTAGCACTTAAATGTCCCCACTCTTCGCTCAGATTGTGGTATGTGTGGTGGAGAAAGTACATTTGGAGTTGACTGATCATCTTTACCTCAAAATACACCTATTTTCCCCCAACCTCCCTCTACTCTATGTCTCTGGCTCCCTCTAGGCACAAAGCTAAGATTTAGAGCAGAGGTGATTCCTAACCTTATGGCCTGTGACCTTTAAATCGAAGCGACATCTATTTATGACCCCCTGTCATAGTTTGCATATATCAAGTACGAGTGATGTTCTCCTCTTTGTGCCCTCTTTAAAAAAAACATAAGTAGTTTCTAGAGGCCTAAATAAAACACGTGTGTAGGTTTTCCACAGTAAAAAGTAAAATTAAAGAGAAAAGTCAGAAAAGCTAAGGATAATTTGTGCAGCAAATTCATGTTTTCCATGTCCTTTTTATTTCCTAAATTGATAAGATATATCTTGCAACATTTTGGGGGATGCTCAGCCATTATGCTTTAAGCACTGCGGTTGTATGGTAGTTAAGAGGCTTCTTAATTGTGCAGTGGTTCACAGGGCAAGAACAGTCTCACTATTTAAAGAGTTTCATTGACTTTATATGATACTAATCCTTATAAACATACCCTTCAATCACAACAAACATTTAATATTCAACAGCACAAGATCTTTGACTCTGAACATGTCTCTCTAATCAGTTTATGAGTTTTCTCTGTGTAGTCTGCAGTCAGTACATACAGTATTTGGTGTCTGTGGAGTGATAAACCACTTATGAGACTGCTTTGAAGTACAGTATAGTGAAAACAGATTGCTGGAAGCCAGGATTTAAGCGTCTTTTCCATTTCCTTGCATATTCTTCTTTATTCACCCTCAAACTCATATGTTTTCTCTTTTCTGGATATAACCACCAACCATGTCACAAACAAAAAAATCAAATCAGTGGATAATTCCATCACAAGCCATTTTAATGGAGAGTTGTACGGTGTCCTGTCCACAATGTTTCTAAGGTTGGAACATGTATGAGAATGATTTAAGGGTAAAATTGTTTTGGTCTGTTAGTTTAATGATTCCCAACCAGGGGTACTTGTACTCCAGGGGATACTTCCGTGGTTCCAGGAGGTATGGGGAAGGCTCAACTAATTGACTAGTTAAGTTACAATAACCAGTAAATTGAGTCAGTTGCAACACATTACATCATGTGTTGCAGATTGAGAGGGCATGAAAACTAGTCATTGAGTCAGTAGTCTGACTCACTGGATGTAGACTGTGGGTATAAGCCATGGATGTATTATTAAGAGCAGGATACCAGACACAAAGATGGCACCTTAATAAGAGCTGCTTGCCAGGCACATACACCAAGAAAGTTTTGTTGCTTCCAGCTTTGCTTCAGCAGTATGCGGCCCACTGAATATGTGAATTAGTGTTTCTTTCACTCGCCCCGTGGTTCCTCCTCGGTCCATAGATATTGTGTTGATGTCATGGATTTTTAAATTGCTTTTTTTGGTTCTAGGAAATTTCTACAAATATACAGCATCCATAGTTCAAAAATTCATAATAAAATGAGTCATAATTGGCCTTTTTGCAGTTTGAGGTGTCCTGTCAACAGTTTTACTGACGAAAATGGCCACAGAAGGAAAATAGAGCACAGGGGAATTTTTTTTTTTTTTTTTTTTTTACTGCAATACCGCAAGTGGCCACTGGGCAAAATTGGAAGCAAGGCTGAGCATCAGAGTCATATCTAGTTTTCTATATATCGCTACATGAAACAGCCACTGCCTCCAAGCTAGCAACCTACACACTGAAAATGGCAAGTACCCTAACCCTATTATGATTCTTTCTATCAGGCATGTTTGATTTTATGGAGGTGTTACATTTATACTTGACTAGAAAAAAGGAGAAACACTACTGCACATATTCAGAGGGTCACATACTGTGGCAGAAAACCTGGAACCCAGAAAACTTTCTTGGTGTATGCACCACACGAGCAATTCTGATTGGACTGAGTAGGTGCCATCTTTGGATCAGATATCCAGTCAGCAGCTCTGGAGAATGGTCTGGTTCTACAAGACTATAGAGTAAACAGTAAAAGTTTAATTTAGATGAATTAAGTTAGCTTATTATGTGAAAACTGTAGATCTAAATAATAATTAAAGTAGTGAAGTCAGCTGAAATAGTTAGCTAGGTGATAGATAAGCAGTAATAGACAAATGATTGAGGTAGTTAGCTAGTGTTAGCTAAAAGTAATGGATACATCTTAAAAACATCCAGCCTCAAATGCAAACTTGACCAAAACAACCTAAACACAAATTATTCAACAGTTTATAATCCTTTAAACTGAACATGCTTGAAACATGACAAGTGGTGCTGATGATGGGGTGCATGAGCTCATCTCTCCACTTTTGATTTGTATGAATTTATATAGTGAGTTTGATTAATTCCTCTAGATTTCACGTGTCTCTTAGCTGTCATCTTCTTTCTTCCTCTGTCCAGCCCCTACTCTGGAGTACACACCAGGACTTGGTCTGGATCCAGGTCTAGATCCCTCTGCTCAGCCTGGGTCCATACAGTGATCAGAGAGTCAGGAAGTGAGCGGTAAAACGGAAGTGCTACGGTTGGAGGGATAGCCAGACCGACCAATGGGATCAGGGAAGCTGGCTCAGGTGCTGCTGGGATGGACAGCGGTGTGTCTTTCGGCGGTCCATGCGGCTGGTGCTCAAACTGGGGATGGACCATTCCAAGCTAGCCGATTCACCGGCACTGTGGACCAGAGAGAGGTGCAGCGGGTTCGACGCCGTGGCCAGGAGACACTGAGAGGGTAGGGATGAGAATATGTGTGTGGGTCACTGTCGTTGGAGCAGCAATGCGTAATACAGTTTCATACTGATTTTATTCATGTAGACTGTAGAAATATTCACAAAAGGAGTGCTGAAGAAAAGTACATTAAGTTTGCAACTCAGAACATTTGTAGCTGTATCTGGAGAAGGTTTAAAATATAAATGGCTTTCCCCTCTCTGCTTTCCTGGCAGCTCTCTTTCAACTGCTGTGCTTTCTGGGCTGAGGCCAAGCTCGCCTTATACCAAATTATGCTGCTGAATACTACCACATTGTTTTCTCAAAAACAGCACATGTTCGACCTTAACAGGCTGCTTGCCACACTGAAATCCCCAAGTGTATTTACAGCAAATTGACATTTTCATGGGAAAGGCAGGAAAAAGCAGCTTTCTATACATCTCATGCGGGGATGATGAGTGAAAAACATGACCTAAATTCCCCTGAGAGTATTAGTTAAGCTGGAGAAAGTAGTTCAGGACTGCTGTGGGAAGATTGTTTTAAGTTGAGGCAGCCAACAGGGAAATGTGTGTGAGGGGGTATATATATGAACATACATGTATGCATGTGTGTGTTTTTAAAGGTGCTGTTCATTTGAGTGTCCGTATGTGGGGAGTATCCAGTGTAATGAACTACAGGGATCACATCACCTCTCACCAGCTGCAACCCCCTCACCCCCCACCCCACGTGTGTT
>JAJHUR010022315.1:0-10726 GCA_027495735.1 Lutjanus campechanus | reverse complement strand
ACACACACACACACACACACACACACACACACACACACACACACACACACACACACACACACAAAATAAATAAAAAAATTAGATGGTGTACATTTTGACATAAAATTAAGATCCACTTGAATGAATTTCTTCAGGGTCACATCATACAGATAGAGATCACATTTACATCTGAACAGATCAGGAGATTTTCATGCACATTTACATTTATGATTAAGAACCCACCATCAGATGAAAGTGAAGATAGACATTTGGAGCACAGAACAAATAAAAGTGGCCTTATATTAAAAATTAAGCCGGATAAAGTGTCAAGAGCAAGTTACTGTATTAGGTTTTTACTGGATTAGAGAGACTTTTATGAGTCAGAAAATTTTAATCTCTAAATACTGCATTGCAGTCTGACTTAAGTCTGTTGAAGTAAATCATTTGCACTTATTAAAAATTTGTTGAGCCTAAAATGTTTGTGGCACTTCCTAGCAGGCAAGAACATCCAGTCAAACATGTAAAAGCTACACTGTTGGTGCTGTTACTGTGGAAAATCAGATGTAGTTTCATAAAGGCCAGACCAGTCAGTCACAGCTAATGTGCACAGCAAACAAGGCCCTTTATCGTCACTGCAGCAGTCATTATGAGCAAATCATGTGTAAAAGTTGTTGCATTTGCATGCATGTATTTGTTTGTACATGTGTTTGTTGTGTGCCACGTCTGCTAGACACAGGTTACACAACGTAAGTGTGTGTTTTCTTTGCTCCAGACAGGATAATGACTCATCTCAAACAATTAGACATGTCCCCTCTGATTAAGGACCCACTGCAAAATGAAAGAGATAGAAATCCTTTTTAGCCCTGAGAGACACCACATATTTAGTTTTTTAAGATCCACTCTGTAATTGTAGTATCACACCCCCTGCTGATTCACTACTGTATTTATGTATGTCTTCATTGATCATACTGTCATGTGTGTTTCTCCTGAACATAGCGTCTAACCATTTGATTAAAGGAATTACTGTTTGGGATGCAATGTTAGCCTTGAATACAAATAGCTTGATCACATTTACATAATTTGTAAATACTGAAGCAAAGCGGATCAGTGCTTCGGGTTGCAGTGCAATCTGTAATGTTGCCATCAGCAAATCCCAGCCTTCGAAGCCTTTATCCGTACATATTGAAATTCTGTACTGTGTGAATTCATTAAGAAACTTAAGCACCCCGGAGGAATGTTTATTTTATTGAGTACTCAGATGAATCATGATTAGATCAGATTTCTCATGCAGTTTTAAACCAAGATGGATGATACGCTAAACATTTTACCCAACGTCCTGCTTATTCTTTCTTTTGCACTGTGTTAGATTGTTAGATAGATTATACAAACAAACAAAGCTTTTGATACCAAGTTTAAATTGATGAGGAAGAAAACACGATAAAACTTAAATGCTATTTCCGACTTTTTTAGATTTCATCAAGTACGCCATCACAGAAATAGTTTGTCAGAAAATCAAAAGGGATTTTGAAAAACAAACTAATGAAGGATTTTATTGGTGCATATAGAACAGACTCGATTAATTTCAAGACTTTCAAGACTATACAGGAGACTTAAGGAGGTTAAATTAATAATTACCACATATATAAAACAAAAATGGGAAAACAGTAGCATTCCTGAAGAAGTCTGGTCAAGATAACATGAATTTCATTGCAGGATATCAGGTTCTACTTCATGGAGAACATTTGCTTGGAAGGCTTTCAGCAGATATTTTGTCACACCTGTTCAGGCGTCTCATCACTGACGCTCTCCCAGGTGCTGGAGGAATTGAGGCCCCCAAGAAGGAAATCACTACCACTTGTTTTGGGCCTGTCTAAAATTTCATTCTTTTTGATGTAAGATTTTCACAGAATTAGTGACTATATTTTGGGCATAAAGTAGTTTTAATAGGGACAAACTGCTCATTGGACTTTTGCATCCAGCATCTATAAATATTAAAATAAAACACAAACAAAATACTAGAAAAGCGTGTACAAGGGGAAGAGAATGAAAAAAAAAATGCTATTTCCATCGTAGAGTGTGAAAGATGACATATCTTCAGGTCAGGTAAAACAGTTTAAAAGACATACAAAACAAAACAACCACTGAACATTTTTCCTTTCCTTTTTGTCTATCCTAGCTTTAACCAGCTTTGATGTGGTCATCCAGTATGGGCTGGCTACCCCTGAGGGCTTGGCAGTGGACTGGATAGCAGGAAACATTTACTGGGTGGAGAGCAACCTGGATCAGATAGAGGTGGCCAAGTTGGACGGCACAATGAGGACCACGCTGCTGGCTGGGGAGGTGGAGCACCCTCGAGCTATCGCTCTGGATCCCCGGGATGGGTAACTTCTTCACTGCTTACTGCACCTCCTGCTGATATCAAAACACATTTACAGACAATTACGATGGGGTAAATATTTTGGTCGTTGTGGGACTGGTACCTTAAAGGGATAGTTCGGATTATTTGAAGTCGGGTAGTGTGAGGTACTTATGGATAATCAGTGTATCACCTACAGTACAGTACACCTACACAACCCAAGTTTCCTTTTTTTAACATTGGAAAAGGTTGTTTGTAGCTAAAATTTTGCTGCTAAGCCCATCCATTGCTTAGCTTCCATGCTGGTACTCCTCTCTGCTTCTCCAAACTCTACTATAGGTGATACAGTGACTAAGGATAACTACTTCATACAATCCCACTTCATATAATCCAAACTGTTCTTTCAAATTTCCTTTTCAAAAACTGCATGTCCATGTTGTGTCATGATGTTGCTGCAGGATCCTTTTCTGGACAGACTGGGACGCCAGCTTGCCCAGGATTGAAGCTGCATCCATGAGTGGAGAAGGCAGGAAGACCATCCATAAGGAAACTGGCAATGGAGGCTGGCCAAACGGACTCACTGTGGATTATCTAGAGCGGCGCATCCTCTGGATCGATGCCAGGTCAGAAGAAAGGGCACAGACATGAGCACACTCACGCAAACACCTTTATTTGATGCACATACAGAATCTCTCAGACCTAACCAAGCATTCATTGAAAAACTTTGTCTGCACAAAGGTCGGATGCCATTTATTCAGCCAAGTATGATGGTTCTGGGCTGATCGAGGTTCTGAGGGGACATGAGTATCTGTCACATCCCTTCGCTGTCACTATGTACGGTGGGGAGGTCTACTGGACAGACTGGAGGACCAACACGCTGGCTAAGGCAAACAAGTGGACAGGAAGCAATGTCACTGTGGTTCAGAGAACCAACACGCAGCCTTTTGACCTTCAAGTCTACCATCCCTCCAGACAGCCGCAGGGTGAGACGCACACACACATACTGTCAAACTGCAATTTTGAACATTTAAGCCAAGAAAAACTTGAACAGAGGCTGTTCGTACCTGCTATTAATGTGCATCCTGGGTGATCCGATCACAAGTGGACAGGTCTGAGTACAGGTGTGAATGCATAAGTGACACATTGAAATCAGATCCCTCAGACCACATTTGGAGGCGGTCTGGGTGTCATGTGACCAATTTCTTTCAGCAGTGTGTACGTAATGTGTCCTGCACCACACTGAAGGACCACCTACTCAACTGATGTCCTGTACATCATTTGGTTCACTGTGGGCTCTCTTACCTGCCAGGATAAGCAACAGATGTTTGTGTTTGTGAACACACTAGTACCTTAATATCTCCAACCTTCCTTAAAAAATCATGCAGTTTTGAAAGTTGTTGAATGAGGAGAAACATGTTAAACTTTGTGAAATGCTGTTTAAGACAATTTTTTAATTATTTGGGCTTCTTCTTCTTGTAAATTCAGCAAATGTTGTGGAAAAAAGATTGTGTCTGTTTGTTCCGGCATGTTGACTCCTACTGTTGAGCCGCTGGTTAAAAAACAACAATGCATTTTGCACATGTTTATTAGAATATAGAGCAGGGAGTGAAACGGCTAATTCTAAATCATTCATAGCTTCTTGTAAATCCTGTGTTAATCTGTGATTTTACATTTCCACACAAGTGTACGCCCTGCTCATAGTGAAGGTACAAAATGGCAGCACAACACAGAGCTTCTCTCCTGCTGGGCTACTGACAGTGCAGATAAAACATGACACTCATATAGGCTGATATGGAGTTAAGAGTGAAGCTGAATTAAGAAGAGGGGAACATATAGTCATATCTTTGTATTGAATGGCCAAATGAACAATATTGGTCACTCAACTGGCAAAAGTGGGGAAGTGAGATCCAGTCATAAGTGGTTACTCCATATGCATTCTAATGCCAGGTGTGAACATACTGTCCACTTGTGTCTGGATCCCCCAGGACGCATTTTAATACCGGGTTTGAACAGCATCATAGCCACAGAAGCAACTAGTCTGTTGCTGTACAGATACTGTAGTATATTCATTATAAGAATGACGACTCTTGTAAGCCTTGCAAAATCATAGAAATATCATACACAATAATACATAAGTTTACAGTACATTCTGAATCATTTTTCCACCCTCACCTCTCCACAGCTCCTAACCCATGTGCAGCTAAAGACGGCAGAGAGCCCTGTTCTCATCTGTGTCTCATCAACTACAATCAAACGTTTTCATGTGCCTGCCCTCACCTCATGAAGCTGGGCTCTGACAAACGCACTTGCTATGGTAAGCATGAACACACGTCCATGAATGGAGTTACTGTAGAAAACACGCTCTTTGATTGTCCCTTTGAGCCAGCAGACTATTTTCCTCTGGCAACATTGTCGTTGAATGCCACAATGTAATCCTTGTCCTTACTGAATCGTTTATTTCCATGTGTGTGTGTGAGAGAGAGCGAAGATTAAACAATCCAGACTTTTTTCACTTTGAGGTGCTATTGCTGTGACTGCTTTGGAGCGCATTGAAGTGTCTGTCCGTGAAAAGTGAGAGCGGGCCTGTTTATTCACTGTGTGAGTTTAGTATTCAGGGCAGCACTTTCTATTATCTTCAGGGGTAATGGAATGGAGAGCCCCATTCTGTCTGATGCAGGCATCCGCCACAACCCTCCACATCCACCACCTACTCTGGCCTGGCTGATACGGCCCAATGTTGTCATTACTCAACCCTCTCCCTTTCCTTTTCCCTCTTCTCCTGTCCATCATTTAAGCTGCACACAGTTAAATGATGATAGGACTGTTGAGACCAGTGCAGTTGTAACGTATCTGCACTGATTGAATTCACTCTCGCTGTCACGGCTGTGCTATATTGAGTTAGCCAGCCAGACACAATCATTAGAGTCAAAGATGCAACTGGATTAACTGTTTGTTCAAGTGGCAGGAATAATGCGTTGACGCACCCATCCATGCTACACCCACCTATCCCAACAATCCTGGCATTAGTGTGCACTCATGCATTTGACTTTTGACTTGAAGCTGCATTTAACTCCTGATTACTCCCATTGAATGTTGAAGCTTTGGGGAATTACTGAAAGATGCGTGTCGACATGTTCCCTACCCCGCAGAGTCTCGTCAGTTCTTGCTGTACGCTCGCCAGATCGAGATCAGAGGAGTGGACATTGACAACCCCTACTACAACTACATCATCTCCTTCACCGTGCCCGATATTGACAATGTGACCGTGGTGGACTACGATGCTCTGGAGCACCGGATCTACTGGTCAGATGTCCGCACCCAGACTATCAAGAGAGCTTTCATCAATGGCACTGGAGTTGAGACTGTGGTCTCTGCTGGTACGGATGAAGAAAACACAGTAGAATATACTCTATACTAAAGACTTACTGTTTTAAGTTTGTTCAGGTTTATCTGAAAAAGGAGCAGATTTTTTTCAAACAGGCAGATGGGTTTAGACAGCTTTTACTGGGATATAACACCCATATGTTTTTAAAAGGTGGGTTTCCTGCTCTAAGAAGACACTGTTAATTGCAGTTTGCAGTAAACAAATTTCCTACAAACAATATAACTACAGAATATGTTTCTGAGAATATAAAGTGAAGGAGAAAACAAGATGATGCAATTGATTTCAACTGATTATCCCTTAATCTAGTGTATAAAACAATAATGGGATAGTTTTGCTATTTGTCCATTTACAGGTTTTCAGGTTTTGCATTTTATTGTTTTTTTTAATCATGTTTTATATTTTTGTGTATTAAAAACGAGACATTATAAATTCCCAGATTTATTTGGAAAAAATACTGAAAATATTCCTAAATATACTGTGTAATAGTACAAATTTTACTGTATTTTTGTTATGATCTTGTTGCTTATTTTGCAGAGACACATACACTGTTGTTGCCCGTTAAACCCTCCTCCAAACACCAATTATCCAATCATAACTTAGCAACTGTAAGTAGAGGTTGTGTCTAGATGGCAACCTTAGATTTTTTAAATTCTTGCACATGCACACATGTACAGGCTTTATGAAGTCAGCTGACAAAGTCCATGTTTCAATGGGTCAAACACAGGATTTTCATTTAGAAGACCGGCATCCCGTATGAAACCAAAAGTGATTGTTGACCTTTTATTTTTAGATTTAGTTGACCTATTATTTTGAGGGGGTCATATTATTTTCAGTTGTCAGTCAGTTGGTCAGGTTTGGCAACAAAACTGCTTGGTAAGGTGTGGGAAAAGATCATGATTTGGGTTAAAATGATAACATTATCTGGGGATTTCACATGGGACACAAAACATCTTTCTTGCAGAAACCTCTGAAGGCAGACTTCTCCCATGTGTGAGCCACAACAACACATACAAATCTCACAATATTTTCACAAATCTAGGTTTACTGTCTAGACATAACTGTAACTGTGCACTTAATCAAAGTGATCTGCATGAAACCAAGCAACAGCAACCTTAAGAAGGGTTTTGGAGGGCGGTATGTTTTGTTCTGGGGCATGTAGCTTTAGCCTCAGTCTCTTAACATAGTATTGAGTGCATATCTTAGAACCTTTTACATGGTTCTCAATTTCAAACGAGTCTCGTCTCCTGGAGACATTAAAAAATCAGCTGAAGACAAAGTTCTCAAACAGTTCACAGAGTTAGTGTAAATTAGTTACCTGCTAACAGCTGATTAAAGCCTGTTAGCAACAGTTAATCACTTTAACTCAGAAAATCAATGTTTATAGGCTAGAAACAAGACGTATGCCTGCTTTCAAAAATTACTTTAGTTTTTGAAGAAAAAATTTTGCACACTGCTGTAGCTCAGCATCACAATGTATTCATGGGACCTTTGTTAAAAAAATTTTCCAGTGAAACACTCTTGATGAAGGACCAGAGGGACTGAAACATTAAAGTGGCCAAGAGCACAAACTCTTGCCAAGGCAAAATGCTCAGCATCACAATGTCTGTGCAGGATTTTCCTCCATAAGACTGAAGTGTCAGATTCCAATCTGAGATTGTTGGATGTGGGAAATCCTTTGAATTTCGAGTGGAAAATCTACCACAGTCATCATTGTAAACTGATGTGCTACAGTGGAAAGCTTGACAGGTTCTTGTTCAACATGACTGAGAAGGTTGATTAATGGCACTGTATGTTCATCTTTCTCTTCAGATCTGCCTAACGCTCACGGCCTGGCAGTGGACTGGGTGTCCAGAAACCTGTTCTGGACCAGTTATGATGCCAATAAGAAACAGATTAATGTTGCCAGACTTGATGGCTCCTTCAAGAACGCTGTCATCCAGGGCCTGGACAAACCACACTGTCTGGTGCTGCATCCCATACTGGGGTTGGTCTCTCTCACACACACTAAAGCTGTCACACTTAATCAAAATGAAGCTTTCAGAAATTGCTCTCAGACACCCTCCTGATCTCACCTTTAACCTACAACACATACACACACAGAGCTGCACAGACACACACTCGGGCGATGTCTGGCTGTCAGGCTCCCCTCCCCTTGGTATAGATGGCCACTGACCTCTGACTGTTTCTTCACTCAGGAAGTTGTTCCAATTTTCCTCCCCTCGTGTCATCTTTCTCCTTCTGTCGCTCTCTTTCTGCATCGTGCTCCATTTCTATTTTGAAAGATAGCTTCTGCGCTCAGATAGACTATCTATGAATTATTTACAGCCAGTGTCTCTGTCGCTTTCTGTCGCTATTTCTGTTCCAGTGTTTATCTTACATCCTGTCCCTTCCTGCCTTGTTCAGTAAATGTCCATTTTTCCCCATAGAAACCTCGTCTCCCCACCTCAGCTCCCCTAAACAGAGCCTGGCCTCAGCCGCAGCAGAGCAAAGGCAGACCATCTGTATTTATATATTTAGTTTTGTCCTGCAGGAATATGTGTGCTTCTGAGTATTTGAGGTGGATGAAGACAGGATATTTTCTTAAGAAATGTCTCTGGCTCCCGGTGTTTTTTTGTGTACTCCTTCCTCCCTTTCAAAGACTTAGCCTACTTAAGCAGAGGAATGTTTCCGATCTGAGCATTGTTGGCATGGGGGAAAATGAGAAGCAGATGCTGGATCCATATGCCGGGGCTGTCTCCTCTTTCTGGCACACAAACACACTGCCCAGAATACATCCAGGAGTGGGTGGGGGCAAAAGAGAGTCGGGGAGGGACAAACTCAAACTTGCGTGTGTGTGTGTGTTTGTGTGTGCAAAAACATGAGAATGTGGGCGTTAAAATGCACTGGAGTCTTTATTTAAAGGCATTTTAACAAACAAATGAAGGGTGTGGTGGATGTGGTTGGATTTAGCAGGAAGTGGGTGATGGGTCCAGAGGATAGAGACCCTTTAAACACAGACTTTAGGCAGTCTAAACATAGTGACACACTGTCACATTGTCCTGTATACGCCGCGGGGGTCTAGTTATTTTTTCAGCATCTGTTGTACTTGATTGGACCTTTAATAAAAAATTACATATTGCATTTCTATTCTATAAATCTATTCTATATGTCATGTACTGTTAAGTATAATTTACAGACCAGGCTTCATTACAGAAACTTCCTAAGTCTGAAATCTTATCTCAGTTTAGGATGACATTTTTGTGATTTTTGGTATTACAGAAACGTGTTTTCTATCTGCGCTTAGGAAATAATCTTATCTTATCTGAGGTTGGGAATTTACCTATTACAGAAGCTTCCTAACTGAAGAGTTAGTTAGGATGGCATAGACGCTGTCCTAAATTCAAAATAACCAAAATATAGGAAAATAGGAAATAATGTGAGCAACAAAATTTTGTGATTGAAAGGCTACTTAAACCCTGTGATTGTGCTTAAAATTTTTGAGACTGTGTATTAATGGGTATATCATCTGCAAAGAGAATAAAGAGTCAGGATCAGCTCGAGGTTTCTAACCTGTTAAAAGGCCTCAGTGCTTGTTCTTGGTGGGAACAATTGGGTTTGTAAAGAGTACGGCCTAGACCTGCTCTATTTGAAAAGTGCCCTGAGATAACTTTGTTGTGATTTGGCACTATACAAATAAAGTTGAATTGAACTGATAAGATACCAGGTCTGAAATAGGACAGGACACAGCTATGAGTTTAGGATTTGCTTCTATGAGAGAAAGATAGTATTTTTTCTATCTTTGAAACTCAAGACAGGACAAACAGTTAAGAAAAAAATCTGTAATGAGGTCCCAGATACTCCATTGATTCCAGTATTTTATGTTACCAGTACAATTACTATTGTTACTCATTTATGCAACCAGGCAGAAGAGAACACATTTAGTAAGAGCTAACACACAAACCACAAAACCCAGGATTCAAACCATGGCCACATGTAAACAAATCTAAAAGTAGACAGCCAACAATCAGCAAACAAAAATAATTGTTAAAACACTAAGAGACATGAAAACATCATGTGTTACAGCTTTAAACTCTCTACGGGGAATGAAAGACTGTAGATAGAGCTGTTTGCAATTAATTACATCTAAAAGATGCATTGAACCCAAATCCAGTCCTGGCAAGATTAGTGTGTACTTATGTGTTATCTGAGATGTTAGGTCTGTACCACAAATTTTAACTCTGCATTTATGTGCAGTTGCAGATGATGGTGTCTGCGTAGGATTGTTGTAGATTTGTGTGATCCAATCATTTCCAGCAACTCCAGAGTGTTGTAAAGTCCAAAAGTCAAAATCTATTGAAAAAAGATGGATGTAATTATTTCCAAAATTCACAACATGTTTTTATCTGATCAAATACTCTGATTCAGTCCATATTTGTTGGTGTTTAGTCTTTCAAAAACAACATTTCCAAAGTGCTCTACTGCTTGCAGCACATAGGGAGGCATGATGACTTAATCACTTTATTTTGATGCTTCATCCAAAAACCTTATTAGAGGTTTCGAATGTAAATTATATTCAATACATAGTGTGTGTTGCAACATTTATTTGAGATCTGAATGAGATCTGAGAAGATGTGAGGTGGATCGGTTTCAGTGCAACTGGAAGTTCAGGACGGCTAACTGATTCCCTCAAATCATGAGTTTATTATTCTTTTTTTGACAATAAGAAAGCCCTTCCAATTTTGCCGTACGCTGAGCAATGAGGTTTGTGCTGTGAGGCTTGTGAGTATTATTAGGTCGTCTGTTGACTAAGGTTGGTCAACAATACTGTGTGCTGAAGATATATGAATAAAATAAACTTCTCCCTCCTGCTGCTGGGTCGTACTGTGGCTTTGCTGACTTCCTCTGCCTGCTTCCTTTAGGAAACTCTACTGGACAGATGGGGACACCATCAACATGGCCAACACAGACGGCAGCAACCGCAGCGTCCTCTTCACCAACCAGAAAGGCCCTGTTGGTGAGTGACAAAC
>JAJHUR010022307.1:5476-16364 GCA_027495735.1 Lutjanus campechanus | reverse complement strand
GGCTCATTCTAAGGTAACGAAAACACAAGAATTCTTATTTTCAGGTGATTATATATAAATGAAAACACACTTTTTAATATTATATTCAGTTTCTGTACCAATAGAGCCCCCTAAATCTTACACACCAGACCTTTAATGCAGCTGTGGTCAATAAAAATACCTCCATCATAGAAGCGGCACAGACTTACTAATTCTGGAGGGTCGTGTTGCAGATTTTGGGTCTGATTCGCCCCTTCCGATGATTATATGAGTGTTTCCAATTTGAACAGATCATCTGCCCATGATGCTGGGGTATGATAGACACAATCTTGATGTTACCAGCTGAATCAGAGTTGAATCCTTGATGACAAACATGTCTGATAACTTTTAAAACTTAATTTCCAACTTGTCTTTAGCTTGTCTATCTATATCTATATATATATCTATAAGTCATGCAGATTCTGTCCTCTCAGGAATTATGTCATTCAGAGTTTTTTTTTTAGCGTCTGTTTTTGTTTTTTGGCACAAAACATAGCACACACAAAGGCAACCAGCTGAATATGACAGCCTGCGTCTACGTTTGTTTTTTTTCTGAAGTGGTGAGATCCCTAGTCCTAGTCCCCGAAATCGCCACTTTGTTGTTTGCAATTGTTTAAACACCAAGTGTGTGGTCCTGGACCTTGGCTGAATCAGCAGTTGCATGCGTTTTTATGTTTAAAATATAAAAAATTGGTTAATTCTGTCATGTCTGTGGTCTTACACATTTTTAATATCAGTTAAAGGGAAACTTCAGGATGTTTCCAGTTATTGTTGATGGTAAATGTTGTCAATTTAAACAATAAAGTCCTCTATGTGTGCTATATTGACCAAGAAAGCTGAGTTCTCCTGCTCTCTGGGCTGTGCCGGCAGTACCAACATGTACCAAGATGCATTGCAAGCAAGCTTCTGATGCCCACGTCCATGTTGTCGTGCATTACGACCCCAGCCTATAACTACTAGTTTGCTAGCCAAAAAAAATTGATTAATCTAGAACGCCCATTGGTTACTAGGAGGCAGATCTTAGAAATCTGAGCTGAACTAACTTGTAGTTCTTCCTTAACACCAATGACATCACTATGACATCACTGGTGCAGGAAGAACTGATTTTCAGCAAAAGAACTCAGCTTTCTTGGTCTATACAGCAACACTGAGGAATTCATTGCTTCACAAGACTACATTTACCATCAACACTGACCAGACATCCTCATGGAAAGTGGTGAATTTTCCCTTTAAGATTTTAAAACCTTCTTGTGTGCACCAGATGTAACATCCAATATTTAATAAATGCAATAAGAACAAAAAAAGGAAGACAAAATCAATAGTTAAGTAGAATAATTAAGTTGTCAAACTTTTTCAGAACCCACAGATACTCCAACAGTACTTTTTTTATCCTTAATCTTTGGCATATAATATTTGTTACTTACAAAATTGCTTAAAAACATTGAAAAAGGGTTGTAAATCATCTTGGAAGTCTAATATTTTAGATTTAATAATTTTATCAATCCTCATTTGTCGCCATAAAAAGAAATCCCTCTGTTTGGTCTTTTTGTTGTACTTTTTATTTGGAACTCATGGCTGGGTCTTCAGTGTGTCTCCACTGCGTGGCCTAATTAAACTGCTTAATCAGTTAACGACTCCAGCGAACACAGTTAAAGGGGAATTAAGCGCGAAGAGATTGAGGAGAGGAGCGGTGGAAATGCTGAGGAGACGCTTCGCCCCGTCTCCAGTGTGAAATAAAATCGGGGATGGAGCTGAGTCGAGGAGGCCATTAAAAAGTGAGAGGAGGGTGGCGAACTGTTTGCTGCCGTTCTGCTGAGGGCGAGCGAGCCAATCGAGATGCTTGTTTAAATGGGAAACGGGACGTCTTCACAAAGAGGCACATTAAAAGCACTTTGCTCTGTTAAGCAGAGGGGAGACAAGGGAAAACAGAGGGGGAAAAAACAACAGAAGCGAAATGCATCTTGGAGGAACTGTACTCCTTCACTGCGTCTTTATAGTTCTCAGGTGATTCCTGATCAGTTGCACTTAATTGACTTCAGTGGTGAATTTATTATGGTGCTATTTTGTCATAAAAGTACATACCAAGCAGCTGTAATGTGTCATTATGTCTTTTACTGGCTTTTCTTTAATGGCTTTTACATCTTTCTATAGATGCTGTCTTCAACAAAAAGCACTGGGAGACATTAGAAGCAGCATTGCTCCTTTGTCCCTCGTTTTTTCTTTCCTCATCTTCTTTGTCCTACTCTCTTAACTCCCCCCTCTTCACCTTTCTTATCCATCATTCCATCACTCCATCTTCTGTTCTCTCCTCTCTGAATCCAAATACTCACCCTTGACGTGAGGACCTTGATGACTTCACTCGTATGCACTGTGGGTGGACTTAAAGCGATATTCCACCATTGAATGATCATCCACTCAATATGTACTCACCCCTATGCCGATGTGAGGATGGGTGAAGATCTTCAGTTCACAAAACAATCCTGGAGTTTCAGTAGAAAACAGGGTTGCAGCTAATGGCAGTGAATGGAGACCACGGATAAAATGTAAAAAAAGAAGAAAGAAAAGAACACAAAACAAACACAAAATGTCTCCATCCTGCTCGTGTGGTGTAATCCAAGTGTCCGTGAGCCGCGACATTAAAATTTAACCACAAAAGACGCCATCACACCACGTTTTTAGCCAAAATGTCAACTGTCGCCTCCCAGGTAGCATGTTAACATGGCGTTGATGTATTGTGTGACTTTGTATATCTCTTAATGGACGCACATGTGAAAATATCGCGAGATCGACGCCATGTTTACATGCTACCTGCTACATGCTACAGTGTAGGTGTTAATAAGACTATAATAAACATGTTTATTGTGAGATTATAAGACATATAAGACAGACACTAACAGTTGTTAGACTCCTTAGGAATGTTAATAAAAGCTTTATGAATGTCCTATAATTGTTTAGTTTATAATTATTGAGTTTATGTCATTGTTAAACCTTTACTAAGCTTTTGTTGTTGCTTTATGACAATTTCTACATGCTTCATTATGCATTTATTAACAGTTGACTACACATTTTGGGGGAAATGGATCTAAAGTGTGAACAATGCTTATTAAGGTTAATTAATCCTTTATTATGCATTTATTAATGATCTGCGGTGGGGCATGCTGCAGCACAGCTGTAATGCAATGCAGCCAGGCCCAGTGGTGGTTAGAGTTTGTTAAACTGAGGCAAACCATGTGCAGGTGTGGACTGTGAGTGTCTTCTCACCAAATTAGCATGTTTCCACCTTTTTTGAGTGGAACCATTGTAATCAAATAGGCATCAACAACAGAGTGCATCGCACAGTGCACAACGGAAGTAAACAGTAGCAGCAAGACGGCGAATTACACTGATTATCTGCAAGCTGCTGCTCTATTATTAGAGATATTTGTATTTATCCAAGCATTGGGTTTAGTCAGCAGACCTGTGTCACAATTCTCACTTCAGGTCAAGGTAAAAGACTATTTTTTGGTTCCAGCTGGAACTTTTCGGGTCCTGAACTAATTTATTTTTGTTTGTTTTTTTATTTTTATCTTCCAAACAGATCAAAATTAGCTGCACAAACTGGAGGATAAACCTGTTCCATGTTGGTTGGTGGAAAAAAGCAGTAAGCGAGATGTGATTGAGATGTGATTGAAAGCACTGAAAAGGGTAGTAGGTGGACCTGGAGAGAAAATTAACTTTTTTTTCTGAAAAAACAGAACAAAACTGTGGGTAACAAGTTGGTAGTTTGCTCCACTTTATATTATTATCATCACTTTTTTACATCCACGTTACCATGCTCTGCAAAAAGAACCTGTTTTGTGATTGTAAGCTGTTCTGGTGTGGGGTGGTAAAAAGAACGGCCGGCTGTCATGGAAACAACAGCATTACTGTCAGAGTGTATGTATTGTATTGTGTAGTGTATGTAAGTAAGGGAAACAGCAGGAATAAAGGCATTGGCATCTGCCTCAAATGTTTATGTTTATGTTTGTTTATAAAAATGGAAATTATTACATGTTGCATTGTGGGTAACGTAGGCGTCAGGTTCTAAACAAGGAAGAAGAATGCATGGGTTTTTTAAAAAAAAAAGATGATAACTCTAGTTCTGCTGCATCAGTTTGGACTGAAAGAGCTGCAAATGAGAAATTGTGTCAGCTAAACTCTGGACTCTCTGAAAGTTCAAAGAAAGTGTGCTGATTTAATGAACTGTAGTTCTGGGCAACCTAATCTTCATCATTTTTTCCTCTTCTCTGTTCTTTTTCTCTACGTCTCCTCTGCTGACATTTCCTCTTCTTTACCATCCACTCCCTCCATGATCTCCTCCCTAACTCCTCTCACTGCTGCTCCACACACCTCCACTTTCCTCCTCCACTCAGCTCCACATGCCTCCCTGACTTCCTGGATGGAGCCCAAAATGATTCAGGCTCATTATGCAGGACACTGTATGTGGGGGGGAGAGAGAGAGGGAAAACTGGGAAGGGGAGAGGGAAGAGAGAATGAGAGGGAGCGATAAAAAGAGGAGGGATGGAGGGGGAGCGAGCTTAACAGCATCTGTTGGCCTCCAAGGTAAGACACACACACATTCTGCAGAGTAACACACACTGTAAACATGTCTGGCATATTTTATTCCAGCAAAATTTGGGTTTTGAGATTTCTGCTGATTAACAAATTTCATCACACGCATTAAGCATTTTTGGATATCTGCCTGTCTGTGTGTGCATGTGGATGTGTAGGTGTGACCTTGTGCACGTGTCTAGTCATGCGTGCATGTGTGTGTGTACACCTGGGCGTGTGTGTGTGTGTGTCAAGTGTTTGCGGACGCTGAAGGGGACTGAGTGTTTTCTGACGCCTGTCTAGCTACGGCTGTCTCACTGGGCCATGGAAGTGTCATCTGCCCAGGCCTCAGCGCTCACACACACACACACACGCATGCATACACACATGCACACACACACACACACACACAATCTCACATCCTCTCTCTCACATCAGTGAAGAACAGAGACAGCCCAGGGCTTGCTGTCATCTCATCACACTGTGCAGGTCCAGCCATGCGCGTGTGTGTGCGTGTTTGTGCGTGTGTGTGTGAGGGAGAGAGAGCGAAGGAGAGGGAGCATAATATTGCCACTAAACAGCAAGTCTGCTGTCACTGCGAAGCTCAAACTTCAGGTAGCACCAAATAAATTTAGAGAAATGTATCCTTTTTGAAATCCATTAATACCATCACAGCGGTGCCAAAAACTGTGCGAAACACAGACATCAGTGGCCGTGGCCCCTGAATCACACTCCTCTGTTTTGATGCTGTCTATGAATTTGTCTTCATAACAATTAGGCCGTATGAAAATGCTCGGAAAATTACTGCATCGCGTAATTTCCGGCAAAAAGCCTCTTTGTGCCACTACCATTTCTACTCATTACCACCGGAGCCAGTGTATTCTAATGGAAAACCCAATTAGCTTGTACGCGCGAAGCATGCTAATGGGGATCACAAAATTCTTGAGTGCTTAACGGCGTGCATTTATGCGGTGGTTGGCTGCACAATTCATTTGGCAACCATCAAGGAGTAATTTGAGAAAAAGGTAAGAAAGACTGCAGGCTGATTAGAGAAAATGTACCTGTTTATAGGCTCTGAATTCCTGTGATTGTGGAAACCCCTCGCTCTCATGGATCTATTTGGTCGGGGGCTTTTTGTAAAGCCTCTGCATTTGATGGAACAGAGGCTGAAAGCAAAACATGAAAGTGTGGGGACAGATTTAGCAGCTGAAGTGTTTAAAGTTAAAAAAATCTTACATATTAAGCAGGTCAAATTCAATTGAGGGCAGCGATATGAGGCAGGCGGATACATTGTAATTGAAATATCAGTGGAAACTGCAGAAAAGATGGCAACCAACAACATTTTGACTGGTGTATACACCAACAACATAAACATTTCTCTTTGATGAAAGCATATCATGTGTAGTTTAAAGGACAGATCTTTATGCTATAGTAGAAATGAAGCAATTTAATGCCAGCTGGATCTTAATAAGTCATTAATAAACAATATGTTTTTGCTCCCAACTTGACAAATACAGCAGCTTGGTCAGTGTCCCTACATGTCAAACAATGACGCTATTGGTAGGGGGCCACATGAGAAATGGATCAGGCTAGTCCTAATAATGGCCAAATATCTAATAATAATAATGGAATGGTGAGAAGTGTTCTATATAGGGCACTTTACTGTTGGTCACCCTTTCTTATTGCCATGTGTTGAACTGTTGGTCAATATTTTGTGGCCAGTGTCCAGAACTTGTTGTTTTACAGTAAACCATGCATGCCGCATACAGGTTGGAATGATAGTAGTAGCCAAAGTAGAAGACAAACAGCATAAACAACGTGGATGTGCAGCACTGAGTGAATAAAGATTAACACAGCACTGACCCCTTTCAAAATAAAGGTCTGTTAATTGTTTAATGGTATGCAAAATGCTGATAACTGTCTGTGCTAGATTTTAAAATTTTCAGTATTTCCATGGTGGCCCCCAGGCTGCCTTTTGCCCAGGTCTGCTCTAGCTGCACATGCAGGGCTCCGTGGTCAACGTCCAGGTAGACCTTCAAGGCAAAGGCACACAAACAAGTAGGTTTAGACAACAAAAGTACCTGGGTGAGTTAAGGAAAAGATTGTGGTTTGGGTAAAACAAGTATACTACTTCCATAAGTCGATGTTAAGCAGTGGTTTCCAAACTAGGGGGTGGAATCCCCATGGGGGGCGTAGAACCATGCAAGGATGGTTGTGGGTGACCAGGGGAGAAACATAGAGGGAAAAAGTTAAATTAACATTGTTAATGTAGGGGAAATAAACAAAGAAAGTTTGCTGAAGCTATCATGCTGATCTCTATTTCACAACAATTAAACTTGAATCTCTTTTTTATCAGGTGCCTCCCTAATTATTTGTGACGTGACTTTAACAGACATATAGTATCAGTCAAAAGTCACACTGTTTTTTCTTTATTTTTTTCTATAAGAAATGGTTCAGATTATGCCAGCATTGTGCAATACTGTCATCAAAGCAAAAGGTGGCAACTCTGAAGAATCTAAAATATCAAAGAACAAAAAACTTTTGCACACGATAGGTGCAAGCATGGGTCCATAATAAAAAGCAAAATGAAGGTCTTCTGCACTTGCTAATCAAAGCTGTAATAACAATGTTATTCAATATTTGATTGCACATGCAGAAATTAGTATGTGACAGTCTTTTATATTTCAGCAAAACATTTTGCCTTGTTCTCACATTTTTTCTTACTATATAATTCAACATAATTAATATTTTATAGTTTTGATTGCCGCAGTATCTTTCTACAATGGAAAAAATATATAAATATAAAGGAAAAACAAACACGATGCATTATCTATAAATTATTAATAGATTTAATAACTAAATACTAATAAAGTCAGTACTCACAACAAGTATCAAGTAGCTGACTGCAAACCATACATACCAAATCATTCTGACACTTAAACGTCGCCCTCTCCCTCCACTCATTATCCTCGTCAGCTGGGTGGCCAGCGAGCATCAGAAGTGACCCGCTTCCCGCCTGCGCTGTTGCCAGGGTAGCAGCTGTCAGACATTTCTATCACAACAGTAAAGGAGAGATGGGAGGATGGTTCGGGGGAAAGAGGGGGATGACAGGGAATAAGAAGACAATGGCCTGTTTCCCATCATGTTCCCCTGTCAAGTAAACTTTAACCTAGGGAAAGGTTGCGATCGAGCGAGGCTGAGAATGAGGGAGGGGGAGAGCGTTGATGACTGCCAATAAATCAGATTTTTAATTATCGGACAGATGACAAGAAGCATGTGGCAACCTGCTTGTCTTCTCCTTGCCTCGCCTTGTCTGTCGTTCAGTTTGTTCTGTCTCAACATTTTCCATCAATCATTTCTGTCCACCTCACTCCTTTACTCTCCTCTCCTCTCCTTTCTCCCTTCCTCTCTCTCTCGCGTCCCCCTGCACCGTCTCTCCCACCGTACATACCTCCAGAAGCTTTCTGTCAGCTATACTGGAAGTGAACAGAAAGTGAACAGAGCGTTACCCTACAAGGCTGACGCCAGCTACCTTGCATTGTGCTAATAACAGCGGAGCAACTAGGAATGCATACATGTCATGTACCAGGCTGCTGTGCTGTCAGCTCACAGCCCCAGCAGCAGACAGACAGCAGCAAGAGAACAAGACACTGCTAATTCTCCCTCACTCTCACACGCGTTCGAAGGCAAGTGGATGGACAAGGCTGTCGGTATAGAAGAGTCTAGTTGAGAGGAAGAGTAAGCATGAGGATGCAGGGTCAGTGAGGTGAACTGCTGTAAAGACATAACCTGCAATATTTATGTTTACATTGATGGCTTGTTTGGAATAAATAGAAACTAATCAGGTAGTTAGCATGAGCATCGATCGCCACAAGAAGGAACATAAAGAAAGAAACTCCACCGACAGAGTAGAACAGAGATCAGTAGAACGAGGACCAAAGACAAAACAGACACTTGATTGTTTGGCTTTATGGAATTTGTCGAGTCTCAGGTCATCTGAGACAAGTTCATGTCAATTTGTAAATCATTTCAAGTCCAATATGAGTGTCAAATAATCAAGTGTTCAAGTCAAGTTATTCTCAAGTCCTTGTCAGGTCTTAAGTATATTCAAAATGAGTCTAGTCTCAAGTAATTTGGGACATGTGCAAATCAAATCCCACGTCAGTTGAGATACGTACAAGTCACGTCTGGAGTTATTAAAGAAACATACTAATCAAATTTGAGTCTTTCAATAGAAGTCAAATCTCCATCAGTCATCACAAGTCCAAGTCAAGCCTCATATTATTCAAGAGTCCAAAAGCAAGTTTTAGCTCAGTTGAGACAAGTCCAAATAAGGCCTCCAGTCATTTTACAGAGGTCTTAATCAAGTTTCAACTCGTTTGAGACAAGTCTGAATCAAGTCTGAGGTCATTTGAGACAAGTCCACATCAGGTCTCCAGTCACTTTACAGAGGTCTTGGTCAAGTTTCAAGTCATTCAAGACAGGTCTGAATCAAATCTCGGCTCATTTGAGATGTCCAAGACAAGTATCAAATTATTCTAGGGAAGTCTTAACCAAGTCTCAGGTCATTAGATACAAGTCCAAATCAATTCTTAGCTTGTTTGAGACAAGTCCAAGTCAAGTCTAGAGTAATTCAATACATGTCCAATCAAGTCTCAGGCCATTCTAGATGAGTGCAAGTGAAATCTGAAATCGTTCAAAGATGGGCAAATCAAATCTAGACTCTTTCGATAGGGGTCCAAGTCAAGTCTCAATCATTCAATCAAACAAGTCTGAGTCAACTGTCTAATCATTCAACAAGTCCACGTCAAGTCTCAGTGATTTGAGTCTTCATCATGACTCAAGTCATTCAAGAGAAGCCCAATTGAAGTCTCAAGTCCCTGTCAGTTTTCAAATTTTCATCAGCAAAGCCAAGATTACAGTCTCTCGTATCTGAATGCAGAGTCTTTATAAATGCATTAGATTTAAACATTTTCATTTTAAAGCTGTGTCAGTAATGTTTCCACATATCCATCAGGTCTTTTTAATGCTGAGACCTAATAATTAAATATGCAAACTCCACAGCTGTGAAAGGCTGGTTAGGGGAGATTTATTTTTTAATTCCCTGGGATTTTACCAGGCTAAAAACTGACAGTTAAATTAGTTTTCTTTCAGGTTAGTCAGTTTGTTTCTTTTGGCAGTCTAGACTCAAGTAAGTCAAGTCCTCACCAAGTCATGAGTTGTCGTTTTTGTGAGTTGTCCAAGTCTAAATTTCCCCTTTTTTGTAGGGTTATGTTCACACTGCAAGTGCGAGACTACAGCAGCACATTCAGATGAGGTTTAGATTACTGCATTACATTTTCTCCTCTGTTGGAATATCCCCCTAGTTAAATGTGATCAAGGCACCGACACATCTTTGTTTTTAATCAATCCTGTTTGCATCCTCACCGTAACCACATGCATTATAAAGGGTGTTTCCATTTTATGGAAGCAAACAGTTGAGCTGAAGTACAGTATCAGCAGTAATAACATGTTAGCGCAGCCACCGTTTCCTGCTCTCCTCCGCTCATCATGGCTTGTATAAACAACATGTGCAGAGGTGTTTTCCCTCTCTCCTGTCTCTCTGAACGAGCCAACTTACAAGCCCTAGATCACTCGGAGGAGATTTACAACCACCTCCCTTTTCTGTCTCTCCTCCTTCCTTTCCCCTATAGACCAACTTGACCCCCTCCGTACACCACCCCCACCCATGTTTCTGTCTGTCTGTCTGTCTCCAGGAAGAGGAAAGATCAGCAGGCCTTGCTGATTTATGAGTGCTTAGCTCTTTAATTCTTCGCTATGCTAGGCTGGGCTAGTGTGTGTATGTGTGTATGTGTATGTGTGTGTGTGTGTGCGTGGGTGGTGGGGATTGTGGGATATGAAGGGGTGGGGAGGCATGCGTTGTGTGGTGGGGATGTGTAGTTGATGTACTAGGTGGGTCTAACTTCCCTGGGATAATTCATGGATGGGTAAACTCACATGGAAACACACACACAAAACATAAACAAATAGTAAAAGTGTTGCATGACTGAGTGAGTAGATCAAAAAAGTAGATCTGTACATAAAAAACAGATACAAATACATCAGAGATTGGTGAATTGTTAAATCTTTTTTTTTTTCTTCCAATTTTGGTCAGTAACTTAAAGTCTGTGTAAAAGAAAACACATGATACATGTTAGAAAGTAGTTGCTGAAAACATGTTTAAAAAAAGAGAGAACTATGTAGTACTGAATTGTGGAGTTGGACCAGTAAACTGTTGTTCATGGTTTCTGTGTTCAGGATT
>JAJHUR010022304.1:0-55465 GCA_027495735.1 Lutjanus campechanus | reverse complement strand
TTAATTTAACCAATCAAGTTGAGTTTACTCTTGATTTAATCAATGAGCAGATTTCATTAGAGGGAAAATCTAGCACTTTTCATGTGGGTGTCCAGTCAGTGTTGATGGTATAAATATAGTCAACTGGAGCAATAAATTCCTTAGTGCTGCTTTATTGACTGAGTGCTTGTGCTGCAAAATCTGTTGTTCTTCCTGCATCCAGTGACATTAATGAACTACAGGATATTTCAGCCTGGATCTCCAGTCTCCACCTCTGGGTAGCCATGGGGCGTGCTAGATGAGCAGCTATGTTTGGCAAGTAATAGATCTAGGCTAGGATGGTGATAACACAGCAACATGGCCATGGGAGTCACAAGTTCACCACAATGCATCCTGGTACACATAGGCACAGCTGCACAGCTCTGTGAGCAGGAAAATTCAGTTTTCTCGGTCAATATAGCAGCACTGAGGAATTTATTGCTTCAACTGACTACATTTGCTATCAAAACTGATTGGACATCCACATGAAAACTGGCAAATTTTTACCTTTAATGTATTCTATCAATTGGTTTCAGCTGGTTTCAGTTTTTTTTAATAAGAAAATACATGGGCTATACAAATACCTGCTAAAGCTGATGTAAGGAGATTTTCCAAAAAGCAGTGAAAATACTGACATAGACAAGGTGGAAACAAGACAAACACACAATTTACAGCTGGTTTTAAAATGTGACCTGTATCCGCATAAGTTATCCAGATAATGAAAAAGGGCAGGATTTTGCTGCTATTTGCCTGGTCAATGAAAGTGTATTGGTTAAGTCAGTATTACACTCTCTGCCTCTGCAAAAGCGCAAGGATCCACATGTGTAAATTTCGTCATCAGAAGGCGTATGCATGGGCTCTGTGCCGAAATCTGTGTACTACCAATTTATTGCGATCGCATGGACTTGTCCATGCCATACAATGATTCTGTAGATGCAAATCTACTGCACATGTTTGGAATGTGCACACCATGCGGACTCCAGAAAGTAGTACATGTCTGTGCTGTCCACAGCTTCACCGGATGTTCTGTGTTAAAAATTTGACCTGGTGGAACCTGGAAGAAAAGTCAGGCGATCACCAAAATCATTAAGATTCATTCTCTAGAGACCACATACGTCTGTACCAAACATTTGATGCGATATTTTAGACTGGACAAAAGTAATGGACTTTCCAGCTGACAGACCACCATTACCATTCCCAGAGCCAAGCCACTGGAATGGCTAATAGTGTAAAAATGTGCCAACAATTAATTACTGTAATTGCAGACATTCACACTCATTTACTATCTATCAGTATATCACCTATGTAACAAGAAGATTTGAATTCTTCCCTTCAGAAACTTAAAAAACCCAAACAACCCAGAGAATTTCTCTCGTTCAAAATTTCACTCACTGTTTTAGGGAGGCAAATATCCAATCTTGTTTGAAGAAACATGACCTTGGCTCAACCATTTAAATTCCTTCAAGCCTGCATCTAAGCTGCCTTTTATCTCCAACATTATGAAAAAACTGTTTTTTTTTTCCTTTTTTTTAGAAAATTGCAGTGCTCAAAGAAAGTAATAACATTCTGTTAGAATTGCAGTCAAGTTTCTGTTAGAACCACAGCAGTGAAACTATCTTGAGATTTTAAATTAACTTACACGAGGACTCCAGGAAGAGGGAGGTGCTCTGTGATAGGGCAGCTGCATTAAATTACAGCATTTGGCTACAAATGATCCCAAAGTTTTGTTTGGAATAAGCAGCTGGTTTTTCAGCGGCTGCACTCTCACCCTACCTGTCAGAATGAGGGACTCTGGTGTGCTTAAAGGCTTAAGTGTAGGTCAGACACTGGGAGCAATAGTCATCTTGTCCGCCAGACTGGCAATATTCAGCCAATTCTTCCAGTAAAACCTGTTACTTAAGTATATAAATGAAAATGACATCACTTTGTGGCAGATGTTCAGGACTGAATGTCATCCAACTTTCTGCATCTTATCTGTGGTAATAGAGAAGTTGCTTTGATTGCTTGGACAAAAGTGAGTCCGATGGTCTCCAAACAAATAACATCGGGCCATGAACTGAAACATTTTTATTGTGATTGTGTTTTTTGATCCAAGTTGAAACCTTCAGCAGTAATTGAGTCTTTAGATTTTTAAAATGAAATGCTTCCTGCCAGTCACTGACACAGACATAATCATGCAGTCTTCTGATATCCTCTCAGCCTAATTACTGTAATGCTAACAAGGTATGACTCGGGTCTGGCAAAATCCTCAGTGCTTTTCATCTGGACTAAGAGACCACATTACTCCAAATGTGGCATCCTTACTTTAGAATTGATGAGTACAGTTTTTCGATATGTTTAAGGTTGATCCACACCTTGCTTACAGATTGTACTTCAGCACCTTTAATCGTCTATGAGCCAGTGTGCAGGCTCTGATCCTCCTCTTGGCTGCTCTGAAGTCTGGGCTAAAGATGAAAGGTGACCGGCTTTTTTGCTGACAGGGCCCCTGGGTGCTCACTTGAGGAAGCTAGACTGGCTGGCCTCCTTAAAGCCACTTGCCAGGACCCATGCGAAAAGGCCTTTTCGTAATCTCAGTTGCATGGCATAATTTAATGTTTCTATTTAAGATATAAATAAAAAATAAGAAAAAAATGTTATAGAGAATATTTTATGGTCTGGTGTGTAACGTTTGTATTTAAAAAGATCTTCATCTATAAAATTTCTACTAATATCCAAAATCCATTTTTCTCTCTTTACCAGGGCATCATGCTGTACTGTGATTACCAGGCGTCAACCTTTGATGCGTCAAAGCTTCCCAGTCACAGGTTTGAGGCCATGGACCACTTTGCAAAGTGCTTCCTGATCCTGAGGCTGGAGAGCTGCCAAGTGGAGGGAGGTCTCCACATTGCCGAGGGGGACAGCAGGGGCTGGAGGGCAGTGCGCGTGGACTTGGTGTCGCCACCTATTGATCGTTACGCCTTTGCACTCCTGGGCTGGTCCGGCTCCCGGGTATGAAGGATTATTCACGCTGTGGCAGTGAGCAGTAGCTACAGATCAAATCCATGGATTAAAAAAAAGAAAATGTAGAATTTACTGTATTTCTTGAATCATTTGTTTGTGTGTGCCAGCACTTTGTAACAAAATGTTGCTCGGACACAAGAAGAACATGAAAGTTAAGGTCCAGGTAGTCTTTATTTAGCTAAAATGGGGTTTCATTTGGAGTCGGTTCTAAGGAGAAGCACATTTTTAACACGTGAAACTTGAAAGATATGGAAGATTAATATAATGTCATAGCAAGTGTATAACATCAAAATATCAGTAATATCTGATATAAAATACCTTCTTTCTTATGGGATAAATAGGTATTAAGTCCTTCAGGAAGAAGAAGTGCATTCATTTCCTTTCAATGCCATAAAAACAGGCAAGTAAAACAGCTATTTGGTTTCAGACTATTGATTCTTTTCTTCCACAGCAGTTTGAGAGAGACCTGAGGAGGTTCGCTCGAATGGAGCGGCGGATGCTTTTGGACAACCACTGCCTGTATGACAAAAACAAGGTACTTAGTGCAGCAATAGCTACACACACAACAACACACTCAACTGATTACTTAGTCAGTCGGCTAAAACATGCAAAAAGGCAGTTAAGGTTTAATTTATATTTACACTAGCGGTGTGGCTTAAGCAAGAGCCATAATATTGTATGTCAAAATTGGTCAAACTTTTTGCTTCAGTGCAGAATACCTCAACACAGACTGATGAAATGTGGTTCAGACAGAATAAAGATGACATAATTACTGTAACTGATTTATGCTATGAGATAATTAAAACACTCACAGCCTTGCAATTAGTCACTCTGACTATTTAGAGCTACAAAGTGTAGGCCTAATTGCAAAATGCCTTTTAGTGTCAAATGCTCATCAGTGTCTGTGGAAAACTCAAAGTCATGTTTAAGATGCAATGTACTCCAGTCGTAAGTTTTCACAGCACAGAACAAGTATGAAAACATCACAAGAAACTACTTAAACCACTTCTGCAGTGTGATCCACTTTTCTGCTTTCCGGCATGTTCCAAACAGTGATATTTTCTGCACAAAATGACAAATAATGCAGGAAAACATAACCAACCCACCACAATATTCAGATGGAAGGAGAGTATCAAATTATTTTGCTGAGAATGTGTTTTGAATTTGATAGTGGATTTTGAGTTGAGTATCACTTTGTATGTTTATGCTAAACTGGAACTTACTATGGCTACTGCTGCGAGCACAGAGCATTATGACCTGCATGTTAGCAAACTTATTCAAAATGGATGTGAAAGGGTGAGTTATTGCAGATTGCATTTCTCTCTTTAGCTTTAATTTGCTACTTCCTTTAGGTGTGAGATGCTTTTCTTTCTGTGTATTCACTACAATTAAGGCAAACCTGAGGCATTTCATTGTGGTGATGGGATTTTCTTTCTTGTTGCAACTTTTTTAAAAAAAATCTGAAAATAGGCAGTTTATCTTGACTTCTTTTGACTGGGACAGTCCAACTGGGACACTGACTTATGCAGGGGTGGTATGAAATATACACACACGTTTGCACTATTTATAATAAAGCAGTTCTATTTTGTGAGTGGCATAAAGGGAACTCCAACTAACTGTTCACTGGCAATTTAAGAGATGTACAGTGGGTGGCAATTCAGGGGTCTTGAACCAGGCTACTCTTAGGGAGGAGGATACAAGCAAAATGCTTTCCTCTCTAAGTGCCTGCCAGTGAAACTTTAAAACCAAGTCCACCAGCAGTGGGTGCAAAGGCCATCTGATCAGTGTTTTCCACAGAGTCTGTACCATCAGTTGGGATTTGCTTCAACACCCTCTCTCTTAGTGTGTGTGTATGAATCTGGATAGTAGAATACTGCCAAAGGCTTGTCCCTCAAAGGTTTAGGGTTGATGTTTTGGAAAGCATGAGAAAACTTTGACAAATTATCTCAAATTATTTGGTTCAATATGTGTTTCCACCCTGAGTGAGCAGAAAGGTGATACTGGAGCGAGAACAACATTTTTAATTATAACACAGTGCTTAGTGGGAGGTGGGCAGGGTTTGGTGGGTTGGATGCAGTGTTACGCTCCATTGCACACACTCACAAACGAATGCACCGTGTATATGGCTACAGCAGGGCGAGTTGAGTGAATAAAACACATCTTAATTTTTCAATATATGAAAGCTCAAGCTTGTTAATGTAAACGTAATTACATTGGGGAGTTCAAGGTTCATTTACACATTTTCATATTAAATAAACAGAATCCTACCTTACACAGTGGTATAAAGGCACACAGAAAGGGAGAGGAAGTCTATTTATAGCATAACTCATGCAATTTAATAACCAATTAACTCTTTGTTTGCCTACAATACAGGAGCTAATTAGGTTTTGTTTAGAAACACTCCGCCTTTGTTGGAATCATGTACTTAATTGGCTTCAGGAGGGATAAAACAGTGGGTAGGTGTGTTTTCATCCACTAGTTCAAAGTCTCATGCAGTGGTGGTAATGTCATGTTAAGACAGGCTGTCATAACTGGTAACTTCTGACAAAGTCAGACCTTGAGTCTTGGCACCCGGGATATATTTAGTCATGCAGAGAAGTCATTTGCCTCATATGACAATCAGCTTTGACAACAGGTGTGATGAGCTGGGAGGCAGCGGTGACAGGTGGCAGCCATTTTTACACTTTGCATGCAGAGAGCAACAAGTAAGGGAGGGTGATTATCAGGTGATATAATTAGGATTCAGCTAACTGAAACCTAACAAATTCAAGTTAGTTTGAAATGTGTTGGATCAGTTATGCCACTTGCTTGCATCTTTGTATTAAATCCAAGTCTTTTGTAAGTTGTACATCAGCTGAAATTGCACAAGCTCAGCTTTCTTTTATCCACACGATTCTCTGATTTACAGCTATCAGCCAGTGAGATACACTCCTGAAAGCACAAGTGCGTGAGTGTAAACTTAAAAAAGATTGACAGGACTCTTCAGCTGAAGGACTCAATTATTCAGCAGGGAAAAGTTTATAGTACTGACAAGACGACAACGGAAATTCCAGGGAACCATCCATCTTTGTGACAGCCATCTCCGAAGCTTGTGTTTATCCTATCCTTGCGACTGTTCATTGCATCCTGTAAAGCAGCCCCAGCTCATTTCCAATGCATAAGGCAGAGCGCGTGAGTTGCGAGCGGAGCGGGACAAGGGTGTAAGGCGTATCAGCGCGTGGATCGACAGGGGAGACACCCTGTCACCGCGATGTCCCGTCAGCTGCTCCCCGGGGACAGAGGTCAGAGTCGGCGGGATCACTGGGTGGCAGCTTCCTGACAGATATTATACACAACCAGCCAACTCAGATGGTGTTTATTCAAATGCAAGGGCAGAGCCAGGCTTGCTGACAGTGCAGCCATCCGTGCATTGGAGTGGGCAGGGGGGAATCACACACCCACACACACTCATTCTCACAGGAACCTTGCGTGTGTTTGCTGGAGTTTGGTGCGGTAAGAAGGTACGTCAAGCGCTCTGAAGAAAAGCAGATTCTATAAAGTGAGAAGGGTGAGAAAATGAGACCACAACAGAAGATTTACAGAGGACAACTATCAGCCCGTTGGAGATTTAAAAGTGCAGCGAGAGGCCAAACTACTTATGTACGCACACTTGCTCCCTTAAGCAGCAACATCACTTCCTAGGCTAGTTTCAAGGTCAGCAGAAAGCTTAGTCGGGTACGTTCAGACGGAATCGCACAACAGTGTGACCCGTTTTTCATTCTCTGCTCCACATCACAGCCATAATTAACGTAATGAAGATCAATTAACTGTCCCGGCGTCTGTCCTGTCACTGCCTGCACACAACGCTGACTGTTCCCTCTGTTCGCTCCTGCTTCGCCGCGGGCAGGAAAGGAGGAGCGACCCCCGATTAATTGGCTCGACGTATGGCTGAGGACAGCGCGATAATGGCGCTTTCATCTTTTTCGTGTCCCTTCTAATTGGCCAGCGGTTTTGGAGACATTCGGCGTTGCTCGTGTGACTTGTGTCAGAGAAACAGAGGAGCGATGAGGACTGATGTCTGATTAAAGGGGAGACATCCCAGCTAAGGACCAAAGGCGGTCATTTAGAGGACTTTAATCTTGTGGGCTTCAGAGAGGCTCTCAATGGACACAAGCTGGTCTCTGTCTTATTATAAAATGCTTAAAAAAAGATTAGAGGGCTATACTCAAGCTAATGATCTCCTCCCAATTAAGAACAGGCTCAGGGGGAATTGTTGAGCTGTTGTGGGAGGGGACTTGTCAACTGTCGCACAGGGACACAATGACTTACGGTTCATGAGCACCAAACATGTTGCCACTTTGAAGGATTTGCTGTAATTCATTTTGCTTGCACAGGTGAAAATGATGTCATTTGAACACAGGTGACACCAAAGGAACAGCAGTGAAATGGCTGAACGTGCAGGTTGTGGGTCCATAGTGGGAGCATTATCCAAACCAATTACAGGGAATGACCCCACAGCACAAGGCTTTATGGGTGTCAGGAGATGAGTGTTGACAGCTGAAGTTCCTCGTGCTCATAAAGCTTCGCATAACAAAATGAAAAGACTATAACCTCAGATGAGAATATGTACTCCTTGAAAGAAAACACGGATATATTGAGATGCTAAGCTATGTTTTGTTTTTTTGTTTTTTGTGCCTCCACCATTTTCCCCTCTGGTTTCCTTCTTGCTGCTAAATCCTCGAAACTGGCAGGATGACAGATCACCAAAACTGTAGCCACTATTTTACCAGATGGTCCAGGGAAATAAGCAGCCCCGAGAAGGAACTAAATCACAAACTGAAAGTCCATTTTGCGTTTTCACTTTATTGGAAGAACCATTACGATTAGGCCATTTGTCAGAGGGCCAGTTTTCACACAGAATGACAACAACAGAGCTGTCGTTTTCTTCTTTTTAACTGTTATTCAATTCTCACATACAGATGTGGCCGGAAACTGAAAACACCAGAATGTTGGTCTCCAAAGTGGCAACAATCGAGTGTGTTGCACATGTTTTAAGGTTATTTATTTGTGCTGTAGTATTTAAATGAACATTCCAAGACACTTTATTTGCACTTTATTTTACACACATAAGTCCTAACAAACCATACTGTGTATGACATTAGATGAAAACCAAAAATATGTTGTTAATTAGACAGTTAACAAACACTAATTAAATAGTCTCAGAAGCTAAGTAAGATACAACAAGCTGTTTTTGTAGCAAATTAGACAAAAACTAGAAATAATAAATTCTTTACTAGACAGTATTACACCCTTTCTTAGACCCCTATTAGACTTTATTTGACGTAATTAGAGATACATTACAACAGATCTGTTCTGTAAACTAAAGTGTATTGTTTCCTACTGTAAAGGGTCTAATACTGTCTAATAAAGAACATACTTTTACTTGTTTTTGTCTAATTCAATACAAATTTCCAGCTTGCTTTAAGTCTTTGGGTTTTGGATTGTTGGAACTACAAAGCAAGAAATTTGAAGATGGGCTTTTGGAAATTGTCCTGGTATTTTTTTACTATTTTCTGACATTTTATAGACTAAACAATTAATCAGTTCATCCGAAAAATAATTGTTTGATTATAATTGTTTGATTAATGCATACTTGTAATAACAGACTTTTCTGCCACTTGGAGGAAGAAATAAGCTGTGAAAGCAACATTGACATATCATCACCTTTTATGTTGTCGAACTTGTTAGCAAACTGTTGCTTATCTATAGATCCAGCAGTTAATGAGCATCATATCAATTGGAGTCGAGTTTTTGGGCAACTGATGTTTGTACATCTAGTATCCACTCTTCTTTTAACTTAATTTTTGTCTCTACCAACTCCTGAGAAAAAGATGGGTCTCTTTAATTGCTTAATTCTTCTCTGTGTTCACCATCACTGCATCTGTCTGCTGTTTGCTGCTGAGCAGGTAGTGTACAGTGGGTTTTTAAAGGTTTTTCTCTGAAAACAGCTGCCTGCTGTGGCTGAAAATGACACTGACAGTAAACTATGAATTGAAACTCACTACAAAGCTCTGGAAAAGCTGAGGGAAGCTGCAGATTCTAATTCTTTGTAGGTTCATCAGGTCACTGTTACTCTGTGACAATGATTTGTTACTGAAAAATGAAAATAGTTGTCAGTTGCAGTATTATATCCTCCTCTAGTCCCGCTGGCAACTAGTGCCTGCTGACTGTATGAATGACTGCTGTATACAAATTGAAAAATAGGCCTTTCTCACTAACAATACTTGTCACAGTAGGAAAAGCACAGGTGCTATTTATAACATTAATGATGGCTCTATACAAGCCATTACAGTGTGACAGTGAGCCAGCATGAACAACAGACCTTTTTTCACAGCAGCCATGTGAAATAGAATTAAATATCAGGCTAAACACAGGTGTTACTATTGATACTAATTATGGTCCCATTCCATTTAGTACAGCAGAGCCTTTCCAGTGAGCCAGCATGCACATTAGTAGTTTGACTTGAACAAACACACCCTCATACCTATTCTACAGAACAGCTCGATTGCCAATGACTCTCAAAACGCCATATTTTACCTGTGGAGAGGACCGGCAGCAACAGGCTTACTGGACCTTAACTTTGTTATGCAGGTTATGTGACATCACACACGTAGTTTACATTGTAAAATGGTGACAATTTGGTTAGATGTACACATAAAAACTATTTGGGCAGGTTTAGAAATACATTGCGGGTGGGGTTAAAATATCTACATTACGTATGTCATGTGACCAAAATTATGTCACTCTTGCGTCAGAAGTCACATACGTAATGAAACTTCAAACTTTAAATAACTCCAGGCTGATTTTTTGTTTAACACATGACTCCTGGGTTGAGGTCCTGTATTTGTTTGGACCGTCTATCCTCACCACCTCCTCCATATGTGGACTTTGTCGTTCTTTATACTTCCCCTGTCATACTTACTACATCCACTAGAGGTCTCTGCATAACAACAAATGGAAATTTAAGTCAGAACCATACATGCATTAGATTGAACTAGATGCAGTGCGCAAAGTTAGCGTCCACTCAGTCCAATCTGAATTGCTCACCTAGCGCATACTCTAAAGAAAAAATTCTAGTTTCTGGATTTACTCGCTGGTTATAAGGCCCATTGAATATGTGCAGTCGTATGCTCCCACCTGCAAGTTCCCGCTTGGCCCACAAACTTAATGTTGTGATGACGTTAAAGATTTTTAAATCATTTTTCACAGCTCTAGAAAAGTTGCACAAATATAAAAACTTCTTGGATTAAAAATTCATAATAGGAAAAGTTATAATTTAGCTTGTTTGAAGTCTGAGGTGTCTGGTCAACAGTTTTATGGATGTCTCTTTCATATTAGTGCGTGGGGGATTTTTTTCGCTGCAATGTTGTGAGTGGTCACCGGGAAAAATTAGAGGCAAGGCGGAGCAGCAATGCCCTGTCTTGGTTTATACAACACTTCTGTGGTCTGAATAAACTGCTTGCAGACTCAACCTAGACTAACTGTTTTACTATTTCATGTCAAAGTGGTTGCTGTTAAAAAGGTCTGTACCAGGACCCTGAAACTGAAGCAGCTAAGTGGAATTCATCCAACATTCGTTTTATTATTTTCACCTGTGGTTTTCATACTGTGACATGTCAGAATGTCTCATGTATATATATTTTTTTTAAATAAAGAAGCCTCTGAGTCAATTGGGTTTATTTGTAATTGGTCTTTTTGAACTGAAATGCACTAAACACCAAACTGCAACTAGGAAATCTTTTGCACCCTGGTGTGATCAATATGACTGCACCTCCTCTGTCAGGTTTGGGTTGGGACGCCCTGCTAGCAATAACTGACATCTAGGCGTCCTCTGAAAATACTCTGCTGACTTGTAGTGCCACAGGCACTTACAACCAGCATCAGTATCCAGCCACCACAGTTGAATTTTAACTGAAGTGCAGGTCTGAGGGAGTGGTGTCGGCTGGGGGAGGTGGACTCTGTGTGTGTGTGTGTGTGTGTGTGTGTGTGTGTGTGTGTGTGTCCTTTGCTGTAAGTCTGAAGGTTTGTGATAATTAATATGTGTAGTGGGCTTGATGAATGAGGACAGGTGGAGGATTTCATCATGCCTAGACAGACTGACTCCCTCCCCGGGCAGGAGGGATCCATGACCTGCCCAACACCTCGAAAAAACCCCACACCCCTCTATGTGTGGCAGGATCTACCCTTGAAACTGTGTGTGTGTGTATGTGTGTGTGTGTGAAGCTCAGGTGTTCCCAGGCTGCAAACCAAAGTACACCTGGTAAAACTGTGTTCATGTAAATGCAATTCACTGCCGTTTGTTCTGCCTATTTATGCATATTTTCTCTTACCCCGTGCATAAAGTGTGTTATATACTGTGAGTGTGAGTGTGTGTGTATCAGTATGTGTCTTTCTCAGAGGGTAATTACTCTATGTCATCTGTAGGAGTGTGATTAATGAGCTTCTGGTCAAAAGGCTGTGCGCATAGATGTCCTGGCTTTGGTCCTGAAGCACAGTTACTGATATGAGAGGACCATTCATATTCTGTCTACCTGACACCCCTCCGGCTCTACACCACACTCTAATGCGCAGTTCCTGTAACCCAACGTTATCCAAAATACAGCATTTTACCTGTGTAGTATCAGTTATGAACAATAAGAAACATTTACTGACAGGATTTTGACATTATAGAATGAAATATATTGTAGACAAATTTAAATGAAAAAAGTCTTTCTTTCCATTCTTTTACTGCACTGAAACATTGGTTGAATAATATATACATCAATCAAACAGACCAGGGCTTATATTTATCTATTATTACTTATTACTTCGAAGGATTGCGCTTGCTCTAAAAAGCCAATTTACAAGAAAAAATTATTTTCTGATTGTGAGAGATAAGACGGATTTGTCAAATGACTACTCTTACTTACAGCGAAGTGTAGAAGAAAATGTTAAGAGCAGCTCTAAGTGATCCCATAATTGATCACTTGTATGCTCAGTGAAAGAACAGGCACACTCCGCCGTTGCTCATTCTTTAAAAAAAAAATCCTTACATTTCTGTCATTTCCTTTGTGTGAAAATCTCAATATCTCCAGTAACATTTAACCTGGAAAATGAATAACAAATTAATAATAATCTTGTATATTTACAATATATAAATATATAGATATGGAGGAAATAGAAAATTGAATCAAAATGAAAACAAAAACAGAAAAAATTCTGCTGTAAGACTGTCCAAGTGCAACAGAAAACCAACTTTATTCTTCTTGTTTGTACCCCTGATAAATGCAAAATAAATAAATAAATAAATAAATAAATGGTATATACAGACCCAAACCAAAAGAGATTTAATGCAATATCATTTTAATGTATTTAATATATTTTACTCCATATTTAAAAAATGAAAATTTGTCCAATTTTTCCGACAAATACAAATGCTGTAAGACAAATTTTAAATTACGCAGTAATCACACAATCTGCACATAGTGGCTTTGAAGTTTACAAGGTAAATCCAGTAAGATTTATTTTGGAGTAGAACAAGTCAACATATTGATCAATATTCTTTATCCAGAATAAATATTCACTAGGGATGGGTATCTAAAGTGGTATCAGGTCATAACTGGTCAGTGCCGAAATATCGATAATCTCCTGGACAAATGATACTGCTATTGGTATTTATACTGTAATGTTACATAAAGAGATAGCAAGGCCACTTATTCAAAAGTTGGGCTCACTTTACTGAATTTGCTGAAAATGCAGTGTATCAATAAAATCCTAATGATACCCACATTTATTTTTTTTTGCAATGATATCTAAAATGTGGTTATCAAACACTTGAGAAAAAGATGTTATAGAGGCAGGACATTTTTCTCTATAACACTGCCTATTAAGCTAAAAAACAAAACAAAAAAACACCTCTATTATGTTCTGTAAAAAAAATTCATATCCATGCATGTTGAACAACATATATGTCGATACCAATATATTGCTGTAATGGGCCTATAATGGGCTGACAGTATCAGTTGATATCAATCAGGCTCTAGTTGTACCAGTATCAGATTCCTGCAGGACTGTTATTTATGTGTAAAAGAAGGTCCAGCCAGTTAGAGCTTATGTGCACAAATTTATGCACTAAAAGTAGCATGAAGGTCCACTGGAGATTACTTTAATTTAAAAAAACATAATTAAATGAACATCATTCTGCAGATCGCGCTACCAATTTTCCTCAGGTTAACATATGTAATTTAAACGTGATGACAAAGTGAAGATAGTTCTTCGTTTCCAGAACCACCACTACTTCCTCTCTGTGCGTGTCCAGGGGGGTAACTGCAGAATTTAATACGAAGCTCACTGTCAAATTACGATATCTTGGATGTAGAGTGCTCACAGCTCTTTCGACCCCCCACCCTCCTCCAGCCTCTGAGCAGTGGATGAGTGGACAATAACAGGGCAATTGCACTGGGCTTTGGGGAGTGGTGGTTTCGAACGCTCCCCTGCCTGGCTGGCTGGCTGGTGCTCACACAGGCAGTGTTTGTGGTGAGGTTGGGAGCCGCCTGGAAGGAGGCCCCTCTCAGCGAGCAGAGGAAGGGAGGGTGGGGAGTTTAATTTAGCGGATGGTGGCACAGGGACCCTCAGGGCGTCACATACTGTAAGACACGCACATACCTGAGCATACGTTGTGATAGACAAGTGTGCCGAGGAGGGTGCGGTCTCTGTCCTCCAAACATCCTGGTGGCGGGCTGGGAGAGCTGGGAAATTTGCTGTTTCTAAATGGAGCGATGTGTGGAGTGGGTGGGGGAAGGTTGTTCACTTACCATTCACATTTGCACAAACGTTTCTTCTCGACCTTGGTGGCACGTCTGTTCTTATGAATTTTAATTAACAGAGGTAGATGAATAGACCTGGTGTAGCTGTGTTTGAAAGAGGAGGGGTACATTGTGATGGATTTTCTTTTCAAGGTCAGGAGTTGATCCAGTTCATTCAGTCCTCAGTGTGGCTATTAGCTTTCAAACCAAGTTAATCGATGTGTAGTTGGTGCCATAGTGAAAATATCTCTTTATTGGCAATATGAAAAAAGGGCTTCAAGTTGGGAAATCTGAAGGAAACGCTTCACCACATGTACACACATGGCCTTTAAAACACACACACACACATTAATCTGAACACCTACAGTTACCTTTCTCAGGCTGTAGGAGAACAGAGTCGCAGCATTCTTCAGAATAATGAGAATTAAGGATTAAAGGACATTTATTATCATTATACAATGGACATATAGTTGCAGTTCCTTCAAAATACAGACAAAATGCAACATATATGGCTGCAGATGATTCATTACATTCAGAATGGAATAGGGTGACAATATGAAACTAAATAAATACATATATACATACAGGTGCACACCCAGGAAATAATTCTCTTGTGCATTTTTTGAATTTGCATCAGATTAAACGTAAAACAGCAGCAACAAGATGGTGATGATGTGGTCTACATCCAACATAGTGTTGCCAGCCATTCAAGAGTGTTTATCCATTAATGTTGATTAAACAGCAAAAGTAATTTTTCCTGAGCTTCAATTTGAATGTGGCGAAAATGCAAACACTCGGGTTCTGTCTTTTGAACGAACTGTCACCTCATTGCTTTCACTTTTTGTTTGGGGCTTGGAGCAAGTAATGTTAGTGCTTTTTAAACTGGCCGCTTTTGTATGTTACACTTTCATGACCCATCAGAAATTTGGACATTTGTCTGCGGAATGAGCAGTTTCAGGTTTAATCTGTCCTTCACACAATCAAACTTGAGGTGCTATTACTACACAAAACACGCTTCAACAAAACAAACCCACTGCTATCCATCTGGGGCCATTCAGTGTTTTTACTACAAGGTAGATTTATTTACCATTTTATAACACAAGGTTGAATATTTAATAAATGATAAGATAGAAGTAAAAACAAAACAAACTATTTTGCATGGTGGGGTACTGAGGATGAATTAAGGAGTCTCATAGCCTGAGGGAGGAAGCTGTAGTCAGTTGGTGCAACAGCAGATACTTCTATATCTCTTGTCAGATGACAGCAGGGTGAACAGGCTGTGGCTGTGTTGGGTGTTGTCTGTTAGCATCCTTTGGGCTCTGTGCAGACACATCACCTCATCAATATGACTGATGGGTGGTAGAAGGGTACAAGTGATGTACTGGGCTCGCCTGATATCAGATTGAATTGTCAACTTCTTACACTGCATCAATCACTACAACCAACAACATTAACTTGACACTGATGCGTTACCATGCCAATTTACTGCCAATATGTGTCTCCACAGTCTTTGGTTTTGTGAGAGAGTGAGTGTTACTTTAGTAAATGTGTTGATAAGCTGTGTGTTGTGTTTGCTGCAATAGAAAAGAAATAAAAAAGTCCCTGCAATGTTACAAGAGTGTCTTCAAGTACTCTTCAGAGTAGAGTTGCTGTGAGAAGCTCATGTAGTGAGTCAGGCTAAAAACATTTAAAACAACCTAAAACCAAAGGTCTCCCAAATGTTTCAAAGTTGCGGAGCTGGAAGCTGCGGATAGAGTAACGCAATTAGATGACTGATAGCATTTTCTTTTGGTTGCTGGCCAACATGAAGCTAGCTTGAAGCTGCTGATTAGCTTATTACTGGCTCTGCTGCTGCATAAGCACATCACATAAACATTTTCAGCAGCAGCAAACACAACACACAGCCCTACAGTAACTATCATGCTGCAACCTTAGCTTATCTACACACTTCTCTTCTTTAGTGGACTTAAAAATGGTGATCACTATAGACAAGATAGATGCTGCTATTGAGGCTGTTTTCTTATTACTCCTCCTTGGTTGTGGTGCACAGCTTGACAACAGCTCGACAACAGCCTTAATCCCGTGGCACTGATTGGCTAATCATTAATCCCCTCCACACAGTGCTCATTGGTTGTTTTGTGTCATTTTTTTTTTTTACTTGAGAAACTGCTGCTACATGTTACAGTGCTAGACCAGAGCTGATTCTTTGGACAAATCAGTGGAGTGGGTGAAGTTGGCAGCTCTACACATAAGAGAAAACAAAGCCATCAGGAGTTGTAGTGTATGGCCGGAACTGGGAGAGGCTGCCCAGAAAGATGCTGGGGCCAGAAGAAAACTGCTTGCTTGATGAGTTGGATGATAGTCGGGGTGGCAAGGCATCTTTTTTAGGAGTGGCAGATCGGTCCCCGCCAGTAGCAAGGGGGACAAGACTCATATTATTAGACATGCACCCTTTTCTGCTCTGTGTGCTCATAATATTCAGAGTGTCACTGAGGAGGGCTGAGTGTAGGTAAGAAATGTGAGCCAGAGGGAATATTTATTTTTTCCTTTGTCTTACATGGGTTACAAACAATATGTAGCGTTTCATTAAGCACACTAAGTGGATTACAAGTTGAAGCATCGTCACTGTTTATTATTGTTGTGGAAATGGAGTATTCCAGGAACATTACACTGGTAATTGCTACACTTGTGGTGTTCTATTTTCAGGAACAGAAATTGATTTAAAGTTTTTTTTCTTGGGTTCCTGTAGTATGTGAATGGTCTATTTTATTACAGGCTATGTACAGATTGTTAGTGGTGGATTTTGCTCTCAGTATTGGATTGTGCTCACTTTTGCCCTTAACCCTCATTTAACTATATAAACTGGTGAAGAACTTTGTGCAGTATGGAATATAAAGGTTAGGCATTAAGCACAAATGCATGTGGGAGGTGCAGCTTGAGCTAATTTAGACCTTGTGACAAAGTTCAGTTTGTACATGCAGAGGGAAAAGGATGTTTAAGGTGTACATGCGCACAGAAAACATTGTGAATGGAATGTGTTCAGGCTTTAGTGGTGATTAGATCTCTGTCAACCAGAAGTGTCACACATTCGGGTTTTTTTGTTTCAAATGCTGACAGTGACAGATTACCTCATCATGAAGATTGTCAAAGAATTTATTGAACAAGATCACAGGAATTCTGATCTGACAGAATGCATTTGTTTATTCTGTCTGAATTAAGCTTGTTTGTGTCACTTAAATAGAGAGGTATCAATGTCAGTGAGAAAGCCTTTCAACATATAGCACTTTACAGCTTTCCCCCTCTTTTTAGGAAACATTTCAGTGCTGTAATGGTTGATGAGGTATTAAGACAACAAGTTAAATATGCATTATAACTAGTTAAAAGTCCAGTGTGTGAGATTTAGGGGGATCTATTGTATAAGTACGTTTTCATTCTGAACATAAGAGTCAATGTGCTTTTGTTAGAGCCAGCAGAGGGCATGGGGTCCATTTCCATGGAGGCTGTCGTGTTGAACCGCACTGCAGTTCCTCAAATGGCCACTTGAGGTCGTATCCAAAAGCGAAAACTAATTTCAACACTTAATGAAAACTGTACAGGGGTGAACTTTTGTATAACTCACCTATTTAAATTATATTAAGGCTCAAAGTTATGCATAATTGAGGGCATGCCTGCTTTGAGTGACAGGTGGGTACTGTCACAAATGGTTAGAATTCAGGTAGTTGCTTCATTCAGCTGCCTCAGCTCTGCCCCACTCTGTCTCTTTGCCCATTTTTGGATAGCTGGGAGTTTGCCAAGTCAGGTACTGCCAAGACGGCAACAGCCAGAGTCACCACATTGTGAAAACGGCTCTTCAGAAACCTATGAGTGATGTCATGGACGCTGTCTACTAATTATCGTAATGCCTATGCTTTAGATAGGGCCTTTCGGACTGTGCTTGAGTTTAGCAGTCACCATAGGTTCTCCATCCTTGAAAGGGGAAGGTGATGTAAAGTGCGTGTGATCTGCAAGCCCACCACTTGATGCCATTTGAATGATGATGATGCTGGAAGAAAAGTTATCAGTTATTACAATTCATCCTGACACCGCTTCCAGACCAGAATGAGTGAACTTTTCCAGATATAATATGAGTGATGTTGTAGCAGCGCTGCTCATGTTGTCTCCCTCTGCAGATAAGTTAAGAGTCTACATTATTTATTCATAATTAAAATGATTTTCTTTCGTCATCCTTGTTTCTATAAAATTGGGGGACAGCTTATTTACTTGTAACTCTCAACAACTCCCTGTTTTCCTTGCAAACCTTGTCCTTTTTTAGGATATTCTCATTAAAAAAAAGGCTGCTTTGGATCATATCAGATGTGCTGCTTCTCAACACTGTTGATTATTCCTCCCTATTGACAGCTCGTCAGTGTTGAGTTTGACCAGATAAAATCGGTTCAAGGTGAAGCCACTGCGTGAAACTTTGCTGGAATAGAGCCAAGGTGAGTGTTTTATCAGACAAGTGACATGTTGGTCAGCCTGTTCGCTGATGCATAGAGTAGGTTAGAAAGAACTCAAATGATTTGATGTGTGCTCGCTTGCTTTGATTCTAGTTAGGAAGCATTGGGAGATGGACATGTATGTTTGTTCCAAATTGTGGGCTGAAATAACACAGCAGGATAAACAAAATGACCCTTATCATCAAGAATATTTAAAGCTGCAAGATACTTAGCTAATGAGTCGGTCAAAACTGAGAAGAAAAATCAGGATTAACATGTTTTGTGGTGTTTTCTTCAACATGTTATTAATGGTGCATCCTGTTACAGACCCTATAAATGTCCATCCTGTCTGTCTTTACAATTAGCACCTGTTGATTTTTCCTGTGCAGCATGTTTGTTTTTATATCTTTGCTTCCGCAAAACAAAAGTGGGTTAGTACAAGAGGCACACAAGAGTACAGCAAAGACTCACAGCCAGATTGCAGTCCAGTGCACCCAGCCCAGTACATCTAGAACATGTCAAACGCACTTTAGGTCATTTTGTGGCCAGGTGCCCTTTGTGCGCTTGTACACAGGGTGGGATCAGAAAGAATACATCACTATAAATTACAGGTGGGTGCATTAGAGACACTGTTGTAACAAGCCAGCCATATTTTTCATACTTGAACCACAACAGAATAATGCATCCACAAGTAAACTGTTTGAATTATTTTATCAGATTATTGAAAAAGGTAAAATGACTTTTCTACTGCGTTAAATTCTAGCCAATAGGGGATGATGCAGCACCGTCAGCATCCCCTTCCAATGCCCATGGGTGGAAGCATATCAAAAAGCATTTCGCAGTGTGTGCCAGTCCATAAATGCTCAGAGGAGAAACTTTAATCGTCATTGCTGTTTAGAGAAATGTCATCATTTTTTAGAAAACAAACAAAAAACGTCATTGCCATGACTGGAAACATTCTCACCATGGGTAGAATAGTTGTCACTGTGGGTGCAAACATTATCACTGCAGATAGAAATGTCATCACCGTGGGTACCAATGTCATCACAACAGGTAGAAACGTCATCTTGGGTAATAACATACTCCCTACGTCCCCTGCTCCTGGTCATACATCATAAAATGGGCGATTATCATCCCTGGAGCCAACCAAAAACTCACAAAAACATTGGATGGTGATGTGACAGCACTGTCCAGGAAAAATTGGGCAGTTATAAAAATAGACCAATATACTGCATGAAGACATCTTGGAGCAGAGCAGAGCTGGATGAGGAGTTGCTTCTTAAGCTGGGATCAGACTACAGGATTTAAAGAATCTGAACATATCTCATATTTACAGGCCGTCCGCTCCAGATTTCCCTCATAAAACCTTGTCTTACGTTCCAAGAGAAGCTCCCACCTAGCAGTGAGATAAGGACAGAAAATTACAGATTACAAGATTCATTGGGATTTGTAAATAGGATTTGGAAAATTGGACCATCTTGAATATTGCAAACATGTGCATTCTCACAATGTGTGGTGACAAACTCAAAACTAGCATGGAGCTGGGCCAGCAGTAAAATCTCTGCAGAAAATGAAGTGAGAAACTCACGTGGATGAGAGAATGGCTATGCTGGTGTGAAAACCTGAAGCTTTTGGTTTTGCAGCAAGTTGGAAGCATTTTCAGAATTAAGCTTTTCTTCTAAAGCTGCTGTTCACCTTTGTTGCTTTGACATTTCTTTTTATGATGCTTTTACTGTTCTTGAGGCTAGAGTAGATCCCTGCTCCCCCTGAAGTACCTGCAGGTAACTGCTGGGTAATCCACAATAAAGTTGTGTAACTGGTCAACAATATATTTATATATATGTTCACGGGTACAGGCACTGGTATAAATGTACTTGCGAGTGGGCAGTGATTAGAAACAAAAATATTTGTATATATATTATTATCATGTTTTTTCCCTGTAGAAATCAAAAATGAAAACGATTGTGCAGTATTTTTGATTTTTAAATCTGCTAATATCCAGACTAGACAGCCGCCAAGATTTTATTGTGAAAGCCCACGACACAATCTCTGGCCCTCTATCCTGCCAAACAATGGGACATCACCGTTTGATCTGACATTGATGTAGGTTATCTAACAGCTAAAATGCATAACATAAAGGCAAAAATGGACACAACAGTGGAGAATACCAAATTATGGACAATACATTGTCGAAGGCCAAGTCACACCTTTTGGAGAAATTTGGTGTGATTAGAGACTGTAAGAATAACGTCAGTGGGTTTGTCGCTTGTAAAAAGCGCCAAAAACAGCTTTTGAGAGCTGCAAGTTAGACACGTTGTCACTGAGGAAACACATTGTCAGATGCAGGAACACAAGTGCTTTGCCAGTTGAGAACAAAAGTGAGTGACAAGTGAGTGAAGGTGTATGTGTTTGTTAAAACATGGGTGCAGTTTGGTTCATGGGACTTACAGTATATTAATGATTCCATGTGGTTGCTGATTTGATGTAGAGATTATTGCGTTTAATGAGTTGGTTCAGATACTGATGTTTGCAGGTGCCATGAGTGTGAGTTTACTAAACTGGACCTGTGCAAGATTTTGGACTAGAGTATATGTTAAATGAAGTGTGGATTTAATTTGATGGATCTATAATTTGCAAGAAACAATCATCTGCAAAGCACGATGCTGCTACCATTTATGATCTGCATGTAAGCACAGCTCATAAATCACTTTCATGAAATGGGCCTCTGGCTAGTTGCAAGGGGTTGCTTGTCAAATTGTAGGTTTTGGAATATTACAAAAATGCCAGACCAGATTTTTTTTTATTCAAGAAACCGCTGTTACATGTCACGATGCCAGACCAGAGAATCAGTCAACTCATTGGTCTGGGCAGGTTTGAACGTCTGGACCCAGGCAATCTAGCGTCATTATCAGGTCAAAAATGCAATTTATCCAATAACTTGATTTATGAATGAATACTTGCAAAACTGACATTCCCATCAGCCTCAGCTGTACTTGTGTTTAGTGCTAATTAGCAAATGTTTGCATGCTAAAACACTAAAGTAAGATGGTAAACGTGCAAATATTATGTCTACTAAACATCAGAATGTTAATGTTGTCATTGTGAGCATGTCAGCATGCTGCGAGCATTTGTCTCAAATACCTACAGCCTCACATAGATGCTAGCATGGCTGGAGACTTGTTTTAGATGCATATACTCAGTGACAAAAAAAGAAACATACAAAACAGTGAGCCTTCCTTTACCATTTGCAGATTTATTGCTCCATTACGAGATGGATGCAACAAAACGTGTAATATCCGCACGCTACGAAAAAAAAAGGATCAGTGTGACTGGGTTTAAAATCTGATCTAACAGATAAAGACTTCATGTGTGAATCTGAGTATCACAATACTGTTATTGTGGCCGCCCTTGGGAGATGAACATGATAGATGTTGGGTGGCTCAGGTCATATGAAGTAAGATAACATCACAATACAGCTGTGGGATATAACAACCAATTTGACCTGACCAGTACAATCCCCCGATGTCAGTCCCATTGCACACCTTGGGATGAACTTGAATGCAACATCTGTGTCTCTATGATCGGTTTAAACAGTGTGACACTCCAGGTTCCCTTTCAGTATATGTTGAGGCCAAAGGTGATCAAAAATGTGGTCACTGAGTGCTAATCACACATCCTTATCTGGAAATTCCACACATGTGACAGAATGGATTTTCCCTCATCAAAGCCACATGTAAGAAACGGTCATTTTCTTCCAAGTATTCCAAGTGTCATGGATTAGTTTGCAAAATGCCAGTATCCTGCAAGAAGCTAGTCCTTTCATGGCAAAGAAATATCTTCAGGTTGTATAGTACTTTGTATCTTTTGTTTCTGTTGTCTCCTCCTCACCTTTTCACCTACCTTACACAGTACTCATCCATAATGATCCAATCAATACAGACAGAATAGAGATAACAGCAAATACCATCAGATTGGTGATTATCTGGACAATATATCTAGATCTAGATTGTATTATAAGGTGCAAATGAGGTCTTTGTGTACTTGCCAAGATAGCACTTTCATTGGAACAATGTAAGTACATGGCTAGAAAGTCTCTGTCGATTCTCTGTCCATGTTAATGCTGCAGCCACGCAACAGGTCTGGGTGTCTTTTTGCATTTATTCTGATTAAAAACCCTGTTCTCCTCTGAGGGAGCTGCCACTCAGCATTACAAAGACAGGAGTTTGCTGGTTTGCCATAAAAGCCTGTGCATATTTCCCTCTTTTTTTCCGTTTTTCCCCTGCCAGTCAAAAAGGGTTCAAGGAATTTTTCACTTCAGGGATTTGCTTTGATCACACCGGTTTGGACATTTTCTCTGCTATGTCCCTGAGTTGGTCTTGAAAGGCTCTGACTGTAAGACAGAAGCCGTGTGAAATGATTGCAGACAGGTAAATCAGCATGGATGTATGATGGATTATACAGTGACAGTATTCATTGAGTATAATGTGAAGGTGTTTGCAGCAGTGACGTCTAATTCCACTCCTGAGAGTTTCTGACCCATCTCTGGTGATGGTTTATGTTTGCTGTTATTTTGACAAAAATGCCATCTTAAACCTTATCGGATGTTGCCAATTTATCCTTTGCCTGTTTGTTTTATGAAAAACAACAGACACTTTTGTGTTTGCCAAGGGACAGATACAAGGATTTTTTCTTTTTAAAAATACTTAAATGTAATGTTTTTGTATAAATCTCAAGTAATAGTTGTAGTTGGTCATGAGAAGAGCTGAAAATTTAAAATCAGTTGTCCCCGTCTTTTCCGCGTGATGGCATAGTCAGTGAAAAATCAAGATATTCATGAGCACAAACGTCTTCTTTTGTCCTTCCTCCCCTTGAACATGAGGCCTGTTCGCTCCAACCATGCAAGTAATGACGCCCCCTTGACAGGTGAACAAAGAAAATATGGACATTCATTTCAGGATACAGTTGCCATGTGATTGGGTCGTTCCACATAGAGGTCAGAGAAACAATTAAGGGACTTTAATGGGGATGATTGGGGAGTGTGAAGTGGGAGGGCTGCTGCAATAACGGTGCATGTGATGGAGTAAGGCTAGTGTTACAGAGGCAGTTAATAAATGGACCATCAGCATTCAGTTTACGGGTTGATTTACCGGCATGATGATAGTTTTTTATGTGTATCTTGTTACACTTTTATTACATTTAGCATTAATGTAAAGATGTGATCAAGAAGATTCTGAACTTCATATTTTCCATCAGACTCTTCACTGTACAAGTGTGCGACTATCTGTACACCTGTACCTGTACTTTCTTTGTGGTTGGCATCTCTCCAACACTGGTGTGCATTCCTCCGTTCTACTCATCAATGTCTTGGTTTTGGTCATAAATTTAAGTATTTGACTAATAAAAAATTTTGAGGTAGTGACTCACAGACCAAAAGAATTAAAAAATAATCCTTGTGAAGGGAACATGAATGTCTGTACCAAATTTTCTCCAATGGCTGTTGTGATATTTAATTCAAAATGAAAAATACCAGCCCTTTGGTTGTGCTATGGGCAAAGTCAGGGGTGGTTCAAACATTCAGGGTTCCCAGAGGATACATCATTTTCTGTGCCAATCCAACTAAAAGAGATAGTCATTGGAAAACTTAAACCTCCTGGTGATGCTAAATGAAAAGTCATAGGATTACCAAAGTCATAAGCATTCTTTCTCTGCGCACCCTGCATATGTGAACCAAACATCATGGTAATCTATCCAAACCAAGCCCGCCAACTTTAGACAACACTCTCCCGATAGAGATAATAAGTTGTTCAGTGATGAAGATGCTTAAATGCTGAATATCATTGGCTTAAGTAAGTAGTACTGCAATACAGACATAGTGAGCCACACAGTGCAAACAAGGGTAACATCATAGTCTCTCTGGTCTTGCTCTACTCATGCTCAGCTAGTTGTTTCCACAAAACCACAAAATCCTTGTGAGTAGCTGTACATCGCAGTGATTTGTTGTTGCACACTTTTGGCTCAAACAGATGATGATCATGGACAGTATGTATGAACATGACAGTAAAAAGTGTTACACTCTGCACTTCAGCCCGTCTGAACTTGGCAAAACTGAAAAAAAAAAGTCATTGGTACAAGAAAACACCAAGTACATGAGTCTCACATTCAATGATTGAGAGGTGGCAGCCCTGATCCAAATGTAGTTGAGACATTTGACACAACACCAAAAATGTCTGCCTCATGGTGGCTCTGGAAGAAGTCATTTGTTCACCAAAGTCAGTAGGATTCTTCCTCTGGGGACGATGAATGTCTGTACAAACTTTCATGGCTATCTATCCAAAAGTTGTTGAGATATTTCCATCCGGAACAAGGTGGTGAACAGACCACTGACATTGCCATTCCCTAAAGTCATTAACTGGGTCAATGGATGTTGTAAAAATGTTATTTCTGAACAAAAACTGACATATTGCTACAAAAGGCTTAATAATTACAGAAAATTAGTGATAGTCTAGCTCCATTTAGGCCACTACATGCTGGTTTTAAACTGCAAGTGCTGGAGTTACATATAAAATGCCATCAGCGAACTGATAGCATGTGACGCTTTATACCAAATGATAGAAAAGGGTTGATACAAGCAAAAAAACAGTGCTGACTTCCACTTTCTGTGGAAGGAGTGCCTCTCATGAGTGTTTTGGCAGATAGTTTGCGCTTCAGTCTTATGTTTCGATTCATCACTTCTCTGTAGGCGGAGAAGATTCTGCTCGTGTCTGACACCACAGTTTTTCTGGGGCAAATAGGGCAAATCTACAACATCACCGGGAAGGGAAGCTGCAATTTGTGATTTATGGTGACAGGACAAGTATATGTTTCCATAAAAATTGTTACCCAGGACACCTTTAAGAGGATTGCGTGTGATGCTTGGTGTGGCAAACAGTCATGACAATAAAAGAGGGGACAGAGAGAGATATATAGAGTGACATGTGAAGAGAAGAAAAGAGACAGAAAGGTTTTTTCACCAGTCCCGTAGACAGTTTTCCCTGGCGAGGCTTTATCAGCAGGATGGTCATCTAATCAGCCTTCACAGTGGGACAACTACATCAGTTAGCATTGAGGATAAATCATATTGACAGCTATTGCCTGACAGAGGGGGGGTAATGATAGAGGAGGGAATGTGGAACTGCTGAAAAATAGACTGAAATGAAGGGGAATTAAGGGGAAAGGAAGAGTGATGGACACATCCAGAGGAAGGAAAATTTCTAAAACAAGAGAAGCACATTCAGGATAATTGCATGAATATTATCTGTTCACTTACTGTTCTTGAATTCTACCACCCCCTCCTTCCCCCTGTCACCCTTTTCACCATCGTCACCTCACCCACTGCACCTCTGCCTACACTTCTCCAGCCTCCTATCCACCCACACGGTGCCTGTTACCAGTGCTTAATGGGTGAAAAAAAAGGGATGGCAAGTATTTATAGATTCTATTGAGCCTGTGTTTTGCATGACTAAAAAAGTGGAATTCAATAGCAAGCTATTATCCTCCCCAAGTCCTGCAACCTACAATCTATTTTTCTCGAATTACAGTGTAAAGAGAAGAAATGAGTTGACTCTGTGAACTTGCCAGACAGATGAAGAGGACAAAGAATGGAACATAATAAGGGAGATGGGAATGTTGGAGGTTGGGGGCTGGGGATTGGGCTGAACCAGGGTGTCGACTCACTCAGGAGACAAATCCTGCTCCATAATTGATGAAAGTGAGTGGCAGAAGGTTTCAGGAAGTCCTTATGTTGGGCCATGTCTGCTTGTCATGTAACATTTATTGACACAGCCCTTGCGGTGGCACAGGCACCCGTCCGTCCAAGGCCCCCGTTTCAGTTTGCGCCATGATTTATTTAGAGGGACAGTTGACTGAACAATCATTGGGGTGGTTCAGGCCTATCTTGTGGTCTCTGTGCTGCCGTGCCCTCTAAAAGGCATGGCTGGTTTCATGGTGGAGTACCAGGAAAAGGAGTTAGGTCATCTTGCATGAGGAGTTTGGTACATGTACAGACAAATCACAGTCTTTAAATTGAACTGACTATCCTGAATCATTGTCACTGAATGAATCACTAGCTTTTAACAGTAGAAGCATTGCATTGTTAGAAAAACGTGTTTTGAGTCAGTACAGTGATCTAACTAGTGTTCAGAGAGCAGCCTAAGTGTTATTGTTTGCAAAAGTGATTTCACCTGGAGATCCTAACAGATTATAAGTGACGACAGAACATACAAAGTTTTTGCAAACTGCTATTTGTCAATAAGCGGAACACAGTGAAAGACCTTGTTTTTTCTGCTGTAATGTGAATATGCCATTAGAAGCTGATTAAGCACAAATCTAACCTCTTTGTGACTCGTCCCTGTTAGGTTTTCAAATGCAGTGTCCTCTTCACCTCATTCTGGTGCATCAAGCCAAGCCTGTTGTTGGAGAGCAGGAAACAGCCCTTGCAACTACAGTTGGTGATAATCACAGTTCTAGTGCTTGTTATTCCCATATCTGCTGCAAGAAGGAGCAATGAGCCCATTCCATATCAACCGCAACTTCCAAGACTGCAAAATAAAGCCAACGCAGAAGTGCCAAAAACTGCAGTTCCTGGAATGGCCACTTAAGGCTGGCTACAAAAATGAGTCAGCAAGCTGTCTTAGTTAGCCGAGTAAGGCACTGCCAAGATGGCCACAGTCACAGCCACCATCGATGGGTGACGTTAAAGACTCTCTGTCCGCTATTTATTTTGTATAGTGTATGTTCCACACTCAAAAACCAAACTAGGACAAACCGTTCAAACATGAGACTTGTGCTTTGTCAAAAGTGTTTTCAAGCAGCATGCTTTGGTTTCACAAGAGGATTAAGTCTGACTGGTTGGTTTGGCAAATGCACCTCTGGGTGACTTTCCCACCTTTGATAAAGACCAGCACACCTCTCTTAGTTTTCCCCAGGGAAGAATCTTGGATTGTCTTGAGTATACTAATAGACACTTGGTGCCAGATTTTATGGTTTTATGAATGGTGATTTATTTGCTTACTGAAGTTTGTACTTAAATGCATTTGACCAGTGATGTAATTGCTAAATCACAAAAGCCTGTAAGTAAAAATCTTTGACCTGGACTGAAGAAAAAGATTCAAATCAGTAAAATGATATCTAATTTCCACTTCTAGCAATAATCACGTTCTGTGTAGGTGTGTGATGTGATGTATATAGCCTACACTTATATATTTATTGACTTATTCAATTATGATTGACAACCAAGAGCACACGAGGGGCTGCACAAGGGTTTAATAGAGCAGGCTGACAGTATATTAAAAAAAACATAATTCAATAATTTAAAAAAATACTAAAAATGTCTTTTTTAGCAACCCTGTTGTCAGGTGATGTCATACATTGATGATTCAGCTTGTACCCAGTCCAAGAAAGGTTGTATATGAGCTATTCTGAACACTCTTTGTTGATCTGAGCCCTCCTGCACAGAGGTGATGCATTTTCTGTTTGCAGAACCAACAGCTGAAGTTCGTTTGGATGGAATATAAAAGGGCAAAGCAAAGATAAGAAGCTGCGTTTCATCCGGGGCTCAGCTTTTTGTCATGATGCAGGCGCACAGAATGTGGCAAGTGATATTTTTGTCACCTTATGACCACAGTGACACTTGGTTGGAAACAGGGTGCGATTAGGAGGAATACATTAATCAGCCAGTGCAGGCTGTGACATAAGTCATGACAAATCAGCTCACTTCCTTCTCTTTGCTTTTAAAGGCTGTCTGCTCTGAGCGACTGCACTCTGACAATTTAGTGATGGAGGGAATAGTTCAGAGCAGAAATCCACCTCAAAAGATTGTCTGCCACAAAAGCCTCTCCCAATGGAACTCTGAAGTAAATATATGGTACCCTAAATTAAATTGGCGTGGGAGGAGATAGTGCATTTTACTACATGTTCTTGGATCCAAAGAGAACCATTTTCCTGTAGGGAACTGTTGAGTGTTATTGAAGAAGGCCAACCTTTTAACTCTGTGCATCTTGACACATGTTGGCAGTTCTGTGTTGGATGATAATCATTAAAAGCACAACCAGCAAGGATAAAGCAGTTAGAATAAAAAATGTTTTGAAGTTTGAGGGTCCCTTGGTATGTGCACTGCTTGGCTGGCATGAAAATAACAGAAAATGACTGCTTCCTCTGCCACACAACTCTGAGCGAGTCTCTGCGTAAGCACATGTTCCAGGGCCCTGACACCAAAATTACCCAGCACTGCTTGATTATTACTGACACACTCTATATTGCACCTTTGGTTCCCCAATGGGACATTCACCATCATAGTGAGTTACCAAAATACAAAATGACTGCCATCAAGAAAAGAAAGCTTTGTGCATCTGGTAAAAAATGCCAGCACAAAGCCCACCAATCGTCTGTTACTAAAATAGAGCTCAGTGTCCTTACAGACGAACCTGCTGGCTCATTTATGTGTTGCGCTCTCACCATCATCAAACTGAACATAAGCACAGATATCTGGGCGACAGATGAAATTCACCCATGTAAATGTTTCTCAGTCTCAAAACATTAGTTTGACAGCTTTTGGGGGGAAAACATTTTTGTTTGAACTCCAGAGGCTAAATGTGAGAGTTTTCAGCCCAATTTCATTTTCCAACTTGCTAAATACTGATGTTTTGTCACCACCTCTCAGTGAGTCAGAGAAACATACATGGTACAGTTTATTGCATTGTAGCCACAAAGAATTATTAGAATTATTTGATGAAAATCCGGAACACAAATTTGAAATTGAAAAAGTGGAAGTCAGGATCAGAAGTGTCATGCCAGAATGCATAGATGGCATCTTGACAACTATAGCAACTTTTTCTACCATAAAACAAGATTATCTGCCCTTATGACATAAATACAGCAAACAAAACTACACATTTATGCCCTGATTCACTGTTCAGTTACAAATCCTCTTCCTTTGCAGTCATGACAGTGATCTTGAAGGCTGAAATCAGGTGCTATCAAATGAACCAGACACTCATCTTCAAGTTCTCCATAATTATTTGTTATGAATTATCTTGTTATCTTGAGAAATAGGCCTTTTGTTTTCTCGAGCTAATGAGGTAAATTAACCAGCCATCACAAGAAAATTAGCTTTCTTATCTCAAGATGATAAAATAATTAACTCTCGATCTTGAGATAATAGCATTACAAATACTTAATAATTGCAACAACGGACGTTCTCAGCTTCTGTAGTTTTGCATTCATTTGAATGATATTTTTGACGACTATACTAGCACAACTACTATCTTCAACAGGTTCAACAGGACCTACAGTGAGGTGCCACCTCAGTAATGGTGGAGTGTAAGACCAACAAATATAAGTAATGACAGCTTACTGTATTATCAAATGTGTTTTCAAAATTGGGAACTAGTCTACTTGTTTATTTTTAATCTTTTGCTGCTCACAGCTTGCATTTCTAAGCTTCTGGTTTTGCATATTCATGTCCAATCCCATGATTTGCTGCCTCTCTAGTGGTGTGATGGGTCAAACGACTTAGAAGATCCTGGCTCATATCAGTATGAAAATGTGTGGTTACAAAACCCAAACAAAGCTCATATTTTGCCAATGTGCCGTTTTAATTGAGCAGAATGAAAGGAATGCTGAGGCAGCACCATCCGATCACACTGTCTGGAGCAGGAAGTAAATTGGTCATGCAAAACCAGCCCCTCTTCAACAAACCAATTAATTATTTATGGGCTTCAGTGGAGCAGAGAAAGTTAATTTATTGTTATCATTAGAAGAGTGTTCTGTTTGGGTCCATATGAGGAAGAGTTGGGCTACAATTACAGGCTCCACAGATTAGAGGGAACTTCATACGACGGTGGCAAACAGGAGTTCTCACACTTCACAAGATGCCTCCAAACATCAGTGACGAACTTCAGGAAGAAGATGGGATAACAAATGCAAATGAAGAGGGTGAGAGCAACAAATAAACATCGTACAAGGGACTGAACTGGGATTGAACACTGCCTCTGAGACTGACTGACGTTTGATGACAGGGAATACAGTACAAAGCTGGGTTTGGCTGCTGGTACTACCTGGTTGCTAGCTGCACAGCTAACCAAGTTAATGGAAATTAGGTATTAGCTACCTTAGCAACAATTAGGCTAAAGCTCAGGATGCTCAGGAAATCACCAGGGAACTGGGTAAATGACTTTGTTACTGTATCCTCTGTTGGTTTCTGAGGTCATGTTCAGTCCTGACCTGGCTGTGTTCACAGGGATGCTGTTGAGCTTGGTTCTGTTGCCTGCTAACAGAAGCTTTGTTCGCAGAAACACTGACCCAGAGTTAAAGTTGAGCCGCTGGAGAACATCTGAAGACCAGAAAGCCTTTTCTCCATAAAATATGATCCAGTTTCCCCCAAATCATTGAATTGAGTCATTAAGTTGTGTTTTTGTATTGTAAGATTAACCAGTGAGGCCTGGGCCCCAGCTTCTTGTATGCTCCATATAGCTAACATCAGCTGCTGAAGCAGTCCACTGTAAAATGCCTCATGCATAATCTGCTGTCACAGACATCCCTTTCCCCAAAGTGAATAGCCTGCGGGCCTGTAACCACAGTATTTTGGAGAAGCAGAACAAGGTGTGTTGCTAGCTAGGTAACTAGTGACACTCTGGTGCTCTGCTTCACTGAAAGACGAAGACTGATTGACAGGTGGATGTCAGTTCTAGCTTACATTTGCTTTACAGGATGAGAAAATTAACAGATTTTCCATGATTTTGATAAATCGATTTTTGTGGCATATGCAATGTTAAATAGACAATATGACTGGTAATGTGATCTCAAATGGCAGCTTTCATTTCATCTTGACCTTAATTTTGTAAAAGTTAACTAACATTAGCCTCAGTAAATGGTCACACCAGACCAAGCAAGGCTGTAGTAGTAAAACCCTTAAGTGTTCGTAAGTGAATAACAGTGTATTTTATTCATATGTAAAAGAATTAATGTCCTATGTCTTCCTTTAAAGTTTACATAGTCTTACTTGAATAAACTAAAATTAATTTAAATGCATATTTGTATCACAAACAAAAACTTTGTGATCTATCTGGCAACGAATGATGCCTTTCTTTACAGTTATGTTGAGCAAGAAGCAGATTTACCACTGCACTAACAGGCATCATAACATACTGAAGAAATGTGTCATAAATTGTCATTGCTTCTTTCCAATTCCTTTTATTTGGTGATGGATGGATTTTTTTCTTCACTTCAGAAGAGTCAAAGTTCTACTTTGGCAACATTATAAAGACACTAGAAACAGAGCTTTTATCACACTTCTCTCAGACTCTTTTCTGTAACTGTTTATTACCTTTGGGCAGCCTAATCAACCAAATAACGTTGATTTGCAAATGTTTACTCCTCCATGGGAGCAAAGAGCCATAACACCAGGGACATTGAGTGAGAATCCCATTGTTTCTGATTAGGAATTCATTATTTGCTACCCGTCCGCCTCTCTGCCCAGTGCATGGGCTGATTAGCAAGCTGGGGAAGGATAGGTAATGACGATAACACTAAACTCAATAGCTGTTTTATAGGCAGCGGTGCTTTATGATGCTTGCACTAATTGCTGGTGTGATTAGTGAGGTGTCTGTGCCCTCTCTGGTTGCTCCGGCTGTCCTGTGAACTGAGCTCTTACAGACCAGAGCACAGGGGAAGTGTGGGTGTGCGGCGGATCGTTGCAGGAGGAAGACACAGGGGCATAATCGACTTCCCACTTTTTCTGCCCCTGTCAGCCCTTTCCTGTGTGCTGCAATAAAGACAAATTAACTTAAAGGCAATCAAAGGATTTTTTTCTTGATCTCTTGGCAATAAAGTAATCTATTTCTAACCGTCGGTGAGAAGAAGAAAGTCTAAATACAAAAGATGACTGAGAATATTAACTGATCTGATAACCTGAAATTTCTGCCTTTGAGTGTGCCTTCTCTGATGGAAGTGTACCTTGGACTCTGTATAAAGGCGGGTGTCCTCAAAACATAAAAATACTCTGAATATATTCCTTTCACCACTAAACCCGTGGAAATACAACATGCTGAAAGAGATGCTTCTGAAAGCTTTATGCGCATCTGCCATTCAGTCTGACCTCAATACTCGAGTTCTTGATACACGGTCATTGCTCCTGTGGCCAAGCTGACAGTCAGTTCTGAAAGTGAGATGACAGCACTCTTACCATGGCTTCTATTCTGATACTTTTTCCTACCAGAGCGTTTGTATAAGTGAATTTGCATGGATGTCAGGTTGTGTTTTGCATATTTCTCCACATGACCTTTAGCCTGCAGACTTCTGGTTTCTTGTTGTCGCACTGTGTTTCTAAAGATATCTCCCTCTGTCGAGTACATACTTAAGTTTGCAGTGTTTATATAAGACGTTTCATCACATATTATTTCTTTGTGTCTGATTTAATCTTTTAATAGTACACACAATACTATAACACACTGGCATTAAAGAGATAGGGAAAGAGCAAACTGCCACAAATCTGTGTAAATATAAAAACTAGTCATCTGTGATTTTCCATAGTCTCTGGATTTGTTCATCATGGCCAACACTGTGGGGCTGCACCTGAATATTTAACTATTCAGATATTTGTTCTTTGGGTAGGTATTCTGCTTCCAAGTTTGGGATTCATATATTCGTTTTTGTTGTTGGTGTTTTGCTAAATTTAGGCTATTAGTGATGTGAGAGTCAGGGTTTTTTAATATCTGCACCCAACTGACCCATGATGAGAGCTAATCTGCACCGTCCAAGTTCATGAACGAGCCAAACCCGACAAATTATGTATTATAGTAGCACAATTGTCTACAAGAGCCTAATCATGATGCTGGGAGCAGCTGCTGCAGAATGGTCTCTCTCTTTCTCTCTCACTCACAAACACAAATAAAAAATAGAAATATTTCACCTTGCTTACAGTATTGCAATATATCGCAATATATTGAGTCACACCCTTGTATCATGATACGGATCAAATTGCCAGATTCTTGCCAATACACAGCCGTATGTTTGAGAGAGAGAGAAAGTGACTGGGAGAGAGGAAGAGAAGGTGGAAGGTGGATTATTGCACACAGTGTTTCTGTAAGATATTATTGACTTACCCAGAATGCTGCTTAGTCACATGACCAAACTCACCTGACCTGCCCGACCCTGTTGGTTGTTGGTCAACCTGCATGCATCACTACAGGCTATCAATAAATGTGAACCCTTTTTAATTGCACTGTTAAAATGAGGAAATAATACCAACTTATCTTGGGTGTTTGACATCTCCCCCACTGTAAAACATTTTACACATGCATTTATTGATTTTTGGTCACTGGGTTGCACAACAACAAGCTGTAAAAACACTGACATATTATTTTATAGCACTGACATGTGATAATCTTAGCAAACCTTTGCCTATTTACACACAAAGCAGACAGAGAGCAACATTAGCGTTCATTTGGAGTCCCGTCTCTGGGCACCTCTTGACATCATCATCATCATTTTGTATTTTAGTCGTTTAGTGCAGCTTTTTTAGAAGCTGCTTGTTCTGGCTGGAAACAGAGTTGATGAGAGCAATGAAACTGAACCACGACTGTAAATTTTTGGGCCATAAAACAAAACCAAAAAATAAATAAATAATTAAAAATACGCTGAGGAAAACTGTAGAGATGGGTGATAATCCTCTGTGGACTCATCACTAATTTGATTTATTGTTAAAATACAAATATTTATTGGTGCAGATTAAAAATAAAAACACGTTATCTTTGCTGCTGGACTAACCTTGATTTATTTGTTCGATGCAGCATCAGATTTTTATTTGACACATGGCCAAGTTGCTCTAATGGCTGTGGCTATAGGGCAACATGACAACTCTTGACCCTACCAGTCATGAAAGATTCGTCTTTGGTTGCAAAGTGGGAGGAATTATTTCAAACATCCAGGTTATGGGAATATAACTTGCATTCATTTTCTGCATAGACAGTGCCAACCGACTGTTGAAGCAATCCTGGGGCTTGTAGAAGCATGAAACTCTCCTGGCTGTAGCATTAGTACATAAGATTTGCGACTATAGAACTGTAGAATATATCTAGGTTGCTGACTTGTACATTTCTGTAAGAATAATCCAATCACTAAGATTAAAACTCTGATTTCAAACAACTGTGGCCAAGGTTTTCGGTATTGTAGTAGATCTGAATTTATAAGAAACCTGAACCTTGAACATGGTTAAATAAGTAAGTTGTTTCCAGAGAAAGTTAATTTTAATGAGAGCAGCAAACAGTCAGTCAGACATTCATTTACCTCATTTCAATTCACGTCAGTTGTAGCCTCAAGTTGCACCTCTGAAATGGATCTCAATTAAATTAAATGGGATACAACTCCAGATAGAAGAAGCAGAGGGGCACAAGCATGGAAGCTAAGTAATTAATTGCTGTGGACGGGATCAGCAACAGAAGGTAGGTTAGCCTCTTAAGAAGATCAATATTAGTTTAACTGCATGCCATATCTCGAATAATTTCACAGCTTTGCTGTCAGACAGTTGACAAGAAACCAACATTATTCAAGCCAAATACCACTCTCTCCAAACTAACCAAACTCCATAAATGAAATCAACAATTTTATCTCACAGAACATGCGAGTTGCTGATCTACCACTGCCTCAATCTGTTAGTTTGTTTTTGTTATTGTGTGACTTTGATGAGTCCAATCTATCCTTTTAAAACACCAATATCACACAACAACACAAACTGACAGATCGATACAGCAACACGTGAGCAACTCACATGTTCTGTAAAATGACTGATTTTGCAAATGGAGTTTGGTTAGGTTGGAGAGAATGATGTTTAGCTCATATAATGGCTTTACTTTTCCATCAGGCAGCCTGATGGTAAAGTCAATGGAAATATTCTAAATATAGTGTACTTAAGCTGATATTGATCTTTTTTACTGGACCTTTATAAGGGGCTAAAATACCTTTTGTTGCTGTCTCTGTCCACAGCAGTTCAATTGCTTAGTTTACATGCTAGTGCCCAGCTTTGCACTAGGGGTGGATCGCCCTGCATCTGCTGTAGCTAATACTTTAGGCTATTCTTAGGCTACTTATACAACCCTACTTCAAATAATCAGAACTATTTGAATGAAAGAAAAGTTGCTTTCACTGATTTCCAGTGTTATTTTTGATAATGTGCATATCCAGACATGAGGCCAATATGCTTTTTTGTTGTTTGTTTTTCAGTGGTTATGCTCATTTGAGTTGATATTGAGCTTCTTCCATGCTTCTGTCCTTCACATGCTTGCTGGCAGTGTAGTGTTGAACAGCTCTCCAGGTTTTCCCTCTGTCTCTTTGTCTCTCTGTCTCCCTCCCTCTCTTTGATGTGTCAGTTGAGTCGGGCCCGAGCCGGGCAGGCAGCCATGTCCATCAGCTCCATCCATCAAGCAGTGGGCCGGGTGGCAGAGAGAGGATGACGGGCAGCAGAGAAGGGGCAGATGTTTTGCAGGAACTGATATGTGTTCACGTCCACGAGGGATGTCATTACGCGGCGGACAGGGAAACATGTAGCTGATTAGCGGCTTATTAAGTCAAGGACACTGGCTTGCAGTAACACGCGCGGCTTCCATTCTGGCTTGTGGTGCTGATGGCTTGCCAGTCACTGAGAACCTGAGTGTCTCAGACAGATAACCTCTCCCTCTAATTAACCGTTGCTCTGTTCTTTAACTCTAAGCTCCTTTTGATACACCAGAAAGCTCTGGAATAAACACTGCTTTTGCCATTTCAAGTCTAGTTTCCCTGTGTATGCCTAAAGGGGGGAACTCAGAGGTACATAAGGTTTGTGGATTTATCTCTCAGAGAGTTCACACTGTGTTGTGCAAAGTAAATAAAGCAGCGTCTCCCTGAGGGCGTGTAAGGATTGTAGGAATTGAGGAAAGTGGACAGTGCAGCAGGGAGAGGGCTTTAGCCCTGATCCAGGACAATGGCTAAATTGGTAATGTTGAGAATCTCATCTGAACCCTGTGTTTTCTCCTTTAGTTGGATCTCCTGAGTTGTCCTCTGTTTCCTCTGAACAATAAGCCCTGCCATGTGCTGTTAGAAATGTGGATTTACTCCAAATCACATCAGCCTTGTCCAGCAGGCTCTTTTTCTTTGTTTTCTTTCATTCTTCCTCCATCCCTGCCTCCACTTTTTTATCACCGGTACTGTACGTTTAATACAGTACAGTTCGCCGCATCATAAATTGCAGAGATGTGTGTGTGCATTTCATGTGTTTTGAGCAGTTAGAGCAATAAATGGGCTCAGGGTTATGAGCACAGTGAAAAATACAGGCACTGGTGGACCACTTAATGGGCATCAGGATATTTTCACTTGAATAGAATACTGTTTCTCTAACAATACACTGGTCTTTGTGAAAGAGCAATAATATTTCTCTGGACAGCACTGATTAAATGTTTTTGTGTGCGAGAGAAAATGAGAGCAAGAAACAGACCCAACTTCAGATATTCATCTCATCTCAGAGTCCGCAGATTTTCAAAGTTAACCCCAAAGGATATGATTACTACAACTGGGGTCTTGTTTTTGTAGTCAGATGAAAATGAAAGTTTTGCCCTCTGAACCTGATTAACAAAATTTGCATCAAAAGTGGCAGTGCTTCTTTTCAGAGTCATTACTCAGCCAAATCAAAACACACAGACATCATACACAAACACAGAGAATCCCTGACATTGTCTCTCCAGAGAATGTGCTGTCTCTGATGTCAATCACACTCAACATCCATAAACCCACTTACAGATCAATCTTTATAACTCAAGATCTCGCCTAATAATCACCATGTTTCTTAAGCTGTCTACTTCCATGGTTACAGTCGGTGCTTTTACATACACTAAGTAAGAAACCAGACCAGAGAATGTGTTCGCATGCAATGTAGTAATTTGCAGTGTTGTAACCAGATCACCTGAACCGAGACCAACAAGTCTTTATCAAGACCAGAGTGCATCAAGACTGAAACAAGACCAAGGTGAGAGCTTGGGCGAGACGAGTCAAGACAAAGTGCTGTCACATCTCTACTCTCTAATCCAAGTGAGGGAGCGCTACCACGGCGTTTAGCGTTTATGTTGACATTAGGTAACGCTGACATAATGTAATGTTGCACATTAGCTACATAGCTGTATGTAGCCTGACTTGTCATTGTTTATCTCAAGCAAATATATGACATAAAAATTTTATTGCAGAAGATTTTTGTCTGACATCTCCTTTCAGACGGCGTTCTTCTTCTGTCTCCTGCCTTCTCTTTCTTGGAGTCCGTATGATGGGGGTGGTGAGGGGTGACAGATGGTGACAGACGCAAACGTTTCAAAGTGTAAATGTGTCAAGTTATTAGTTGCCTTTGAAGCAGCATGTTTTACATCCAATCACAGTTCTAACTTGACCGGTATTGAAATAAAATCCTGAGTCCTCTTTGTCTGAGACTGAGATGAGAGTAAAAATGCAGTCAAGAATGAGACTAATAATCAGCTCAATGTATTCACATGTGAAATAATGTGCTTGGAGTTCACATGCGGGACAACCAACATGAAAAACATGTGGACTCCTCACATGTAAGATGTTGACATGTGACTTCTTTGTAAGGGTGACACATTTACTATGCATATATATACATGCAGCATATAAGTAATTCAATGTATCACCTACTCCCAAACTTTTTTTGGCGGCTGGCTTATTTTAAAGGTATCAGTGACAGATGAGTCTGCTTCTTGACTATTTTTCCAGTGTACATGACTGACCGAAGGACAGAGTTTTTCCTTGCACTGAAAATGTGTCTGACTTATTTTGACCTCTAGATATACCTTTGTGTTAGTTTCGGTTTCAGTCAGACTTTGAATCGATGGACTTTGAATCTTTTAAAGTATCTGTGTAATGATCTCTCCTTTCATCCACTGTTAATTTCTGTTTCATAGTCATGTATACACATGCAAATGTGTACTTGTCTAAAGCTAAAACCTGCCCCGGAACACATTATACATGCCAATTGATGGCATTTATGAGTAGCCTAACTTATCCTAAAAATATTAATGGTGGGCCTGGTAAATAAGGAGTGAAAACTGAGTGAAAAAAGCCTGTGGTTTAAGGAAGCTAATCCCAATGTTAGCCATACTTAATTGGAAGGGAAAACAAAGCTGAACAGTAAAAGAATCAATGTAATAGTCCATTGAAAACCATGAAAGTTAGACCGACTTTCTGGTTTCAACATTCACTAACTAATCATACATAATTGTGTACGTTTTTCTTTCTTTCTGGGAAAGATGACTTGCCTTGTTGGTTTTTGCTGTTGTTATGTTCCCAGATCTCAGCAATTACTTTGTCTAATGTTATATGCTAGGACAGATGGCCAAAACAACAAATAACATTTAACTCATTTATAACTTTAACCCAAATTAGGCTTGAGAGAGAATTAAAGAGGTGTGATATGAGCAGAGCTTCATGCAGTGTCTACCCAAATCTCCCCACCACATAGCTAACCTGTCATTTGCATTATAAATAACAAGCCAGTATACTGGGAGACGTGCCTTGTAGTGTTTTTCCCTCTCCTGGCTGCCTACTAGTTGCTCTCAGTTATCTCTGCCTTCGGCTGGCAGTGGGAGCCGACGTGCTCTTGGTTTTTCTGCCATCTCCTCGCAACGTGTCAGGTCCAGTTTAGCACTTGAAGGCAGGATGTGTCAGAATCACAGCCCTCTCTCTCTCCAGGCTGTCTCGCTCCCAAGGTGAGTCAGGCCTCGCCACCACTCCTATAGAGACATAGCCCATCACATGGCGTTGGTAGACGGCCAGCAGTTAATAGCCCTGTCATGATTTGTCAGGGAAAATACTCATCTGGTGAAGAGTGCAATCACTTAGAGCAAGGTTAGGGTGTTTATGGTGTTGGAAGGGAGCTGGATGGTCAAATGTAAATCTGCACAGTCACGGCATGTTTGAGCCTTGGAACAAGCAGGGTGAATAAAATCCTAAATGGATATTGACAGCTTGCAGTGGAGATAGGAATCCAAATGACAGAACAGTTAAAGTAGAAATTTGTAATATATTTACTGTAATAAATCATAAAGTGACCATGATATGTCATCAGAGATTACGGAAACAGCAACTCTGACAACAACACTACAGCTGTGGTGTCCTCTTTAATAAATTATATTCTGTTATGTGTGTTACAGCCTGTAACTTGTGTTATTGTTTGCCTGTTTCACAATTAGAGTTCAAATGAATGCTGAATGTTCGCTAAATGACTAAGTGTCTGGGCTTAGTTTTACATCGACAAGTCAATTGACAGTCATAAACAGCTGATCAACTTACAGTGCAGGACTCATCGTCGATTACTGTCAAATGATAATGTTGCACTTGTGTTGTGTTTCTGCAGTGATCCTGTAGTGTGCATGAGCTTCCTAACGTCTGGGGAGGGGGGCTGGGGGGAAACAACTCGCTTCAACTGTAGATTGTATATTAAATAGGATTTCAACCTATTTAATACACCATCTATGGCTCCAACTTGTTCTTTGGACAGCAGTACTCATTTTTGGATTGTCACATATTGCTCCTTTAAGCATGCGAGTACATGACATGAACATTCTCAGGAACAGTACAGCTTAACATTGAGAATTTATGGGTTTAGGCCGGTGTCACTGAGACAAATTCCTGCACAAGTCACTGACTCTCTGTTTGTTTGTCCTCTCTAGAAAGAGTTCCTGGCAGCTACGACTGAAAAGGACATCTTTGCCCATCTGGGTCTCGAGTACATCGAGCCTTGGCAGAGAAATGCGTAGGCCTCCGCTCCTCCCCGGCTAGATGATATCCTGTGCGTACATCAGTGTTTATCCCATCTGCTTGCCGTTCTGCGGCTCTCCTGTGATTCACTTTCAAACAGCTTTTGATTTCCGTAGTTTTGTGTTGTTGCTGTTATTGTTGTTGTCTGCATTACACGCTGGTGTATGATTCATAATTCTGCTTATTGTCTCTTAGTGAGCAAACACTCTCCTTCACCATTCATGGCTTGCCTGTCTCTAAGTGTTGTAATCACAGGCAGGACACAAAGACAAATCAGTCAGAGTATGAATCGCCTGGGGTGCCAGCGAGGTGCAGGAGAGAGGGAGTCTGAAAGAAACACGGAGGGAAGGGGGTGACCACAGAGAGAGGGTGAGGGAGAAGACAGGAAACGATGAGAAAGGCGAGGGGAGGGGGAGGGGAGCTTTTGTCGAGCAAAATGTTGTAATCACCCTCCTCCTGGCAGGAAAGTGCGCGGCGTGAAGCTGAGCCAGGTCTCTGGGGAATTGAGAGGCGGGTAATGAGCTTCAGATAGAGGAGCGTTCGGCATCGCCATTTAGCCTCCATTTAAGCCTACGTCCACTGGAGATCATTTAGCTGGCATGCCACTATCCAAAGACCCATAGTCTCCGCTCTTGTTCCACAATGAATCCCCTTCCCCAGATGCTCCACTGAAATTAGAGGCAATCAGCTGCACTGGGAAATCATGGAGAATTCAGACGGAAGGTAAATGAGTCCACTAACCACATGGATGGGTCTTGGCATTCAGAGCTACTCATAAAACATCCATTATCGTACTGGTTTGACTTTGGCTTATGTTTTATGTATGATGGTTGTTTATCAAGATTTGTGTCCTTATTTTTCAAGTGGCTCTGTAGGACAATGATCCACTAATGAAGAAACTTTATTGATCCTCGTGGGGAAATTTGTTTAAGTCTGACTCCAGTGATGACACGACCTGCCCCGCTGTCCACAACCCAACCCACTTTCCCATGATGCTCAGCCCCTGGTTTATCCCATGGCCCCTCAACGAGAACAGAGACAGATGAGAGCAAGGCATTCTAGTGAATCACCCTATTTAAAGATCTTTAAGTAGAACAGTCCTGCACTTTGAGGACTCGACCCGGGCCTCCTCCCGCCGCCCTTTCTTCTTCCTCCCTCTTGGTCTCTGTCTTTCTTTCTCTCCTGCTGTGTTGCTCTCTCCACCTCGCTGACACAAAACAAACTTTAAAGGTTCTGAGTTGCAGTGTTAACCAGATGGAGCAGGCTGCGGCCCCCTGGTCTCCTGGGTTATCTCATGTTTTCACTTTAAAGCTGGGATAAATTTCTACCAAAAAAAAAAAAAAAGGAGATCTCTCCAGAGTGGAAAAAAAAATCAAGCTGACCTCAATAAATTTACATTTGTCCTGCTCTGTTTTTCTTAATTGTTTTTTTTTTTCAAGTGCAAATGGGATCTCTTTCTACTTTTGCATTAAATATTCACCAGTGTAAAGGGATTAAAAGGCTGTAGCACTCAATTTAAGAATTCATACGTTGTTGTTTTAGTCTTAGAGACTCTTAAACTGTTTGTAAAGCTGAAAAGCAAAGAATTAAATAGGGTGTGGTAACTCTCTCTGCTCCAAAGCCCTAAATTTTACTCTCCATGGAGCAATACATTTGAGTGGTATCACAGATTATTAAATGAAACCATCTTTTCTCTTAGTTACTTTATCTGACCATATTCCAGGAGATAGCTGTAAATGCCAATACAAGTGATTATACTGGTGTATTACTACACTTAACCTCGGTGAACTTGCATAATTACTAAGTGTGACATAGGAAATTCATTTGGAAAGCACATGCATGGACTTCACAGACATTTTTAGTCTCGTTATGAACTTTTATTTTCAGTATTTGGTATAAATTAGCAAACCATACTAGATTTAGATTTAGTTATAGATGGGAAATGTCCCTGCAGATGTGACGGTGTTGCAAAATTGTCTCTGTGTTCATAACAATCATTTAAATAATCATTTCAACCTGTCTTGGTGTCACTCAAGTAAAAGTCTGCATTCAAAATGTTACCTCAGTACTACAGAGGTATTATCAGCAAGATTTACTGAAGCTATTTGTGCTATTTGCTCAAGTATATATGTGAAAAATACCATATGCTAATAAAGCAAAAGATGAACAACAGTCAACTTAAGAATGCTTTGTAATCATCCTTGACATCAGTAACATGTAACAATAATATTGTTCAAACTAACACCATCCCCGATCTGATGTCTTTGTTTGTAAATGAAAGTCATTACTTTATTAGAACAATCCTGGCAGCAGCATCCTGGTCAGCACAAGACACACAGAGGAGTGAGCTGCACTCACTGGGTGAACTCTGAAGTCACAATTATTCATGCATTGATTAAATGCACACAAGTGGAAGTCTCAGGATGGTTAAAAGATGGATTGAAGCATAACTTTATTATCTACATGAAATTCTTGGTTGTATTAACAGACGCAGCAGTGTTTGTTGTTGCTCTGCAGGCTAAATATTTAGTGGAGAAATTACTTGACAAATTTTATCAAGTCATTACTGTCCAAATTTCAATCTCGCTCAGAGAAATTGTTTTTGCTGAGGTCCAACTCTAAAGCCTCAGATCTAACTTATTTGTTTATTCATCACTTTCAGCCAATCACATATGGCCATTTTCCATGCAAATCAGCGCCTTTGGCTCCTCGCAGTCTGGCAAACACTCCCTTTTTTTTGCATGCTCAATGTCTGAGGTCTGACTGAGATGACAGATGTGTGAATATATGAAAAATTGCTTGCTAGAATTTGCATAAAAGTGCTTGATTTGATGACAAAAAAACGTATTTTGCCATCCAATCAGTTTTCATTTCTACCTATGCAATCATTTCCAGTCCCCAGTTTTCTCTCAGTGGCATTCCGGCACCAAAAGCCTTCAATCATCACAGTCTGACAACCATTCTTTTAACTCAGTCAGATCCATCATGGCACAGGAGCTTTATATTGACAGCTTGATGGTATATGTCAGCCAGGTCTCACTCATTCAAGCGTCTTGCAACATCCTTGCTTCAGTGTTGACCTTTTAACAAGCATGTGCTGCACCGTGATACAGTCATGGGTGGATTACTGAACTTACCTACCTGGACCCCTGGACCTGTGGCAGGTAAGGAGCCTCTGTTTAAATTGATGGTCAACCTTTCTTGTTGGAAAGTTCACCAATTACAAAAAGACAAAAAAGAAGAAGAAAAAAAAAAAAAAAAAAAAAAAAAAAAAAAAACACACACACAAAGAGAACTAAATTGACTACTTAGAGATGAAAAAGGACTACAAATAAATGCAAAACAACCACAAAGACAAGATTTTACCACAAAGAGATGCAAAATGACTGCAAAGAGATGCAGAATGTTAAGCAGCATAAACTGGCAACAGAGACATGGAATGTCCACAAAAAAACATGAAACAGCCACAAACACATGCAATGTCAATGACCACAAAGAGGGGGAAATGGCTGCAAATACATGCATAAAGAGTCACTAAGTGTCCACACACAGAGATGCAAAACAAAACAACCACAAAGAGACATAAAGCGATCACAAAGACAAGTGCATCATCCACAAAAACACATAGAATGACCACAAAGAGACGCAAAACAACCATGCAAAACGACCACCAAGAGATGCAAAATGACCACAGACAGAGAGATGCAAAACCAAAACGACCACAAAGAGATACAGAGAGATGTAGAACAACCACAAAGAGACGCACAGCAACTACAGATAGGCACAAATGACTACAGAGACACAAGATGACCACAGAGGTGCAAAATACCCACAAAGAGACACAATATGACCAGAAAAAAAAGCAAAACAACCACAAACATACATAAAATGACCACAAAGCAACCGCAAAGACATGCAAAATGACTCCAAAGTGATGCAAAATGAACAAAGACATGCATAATTCCCTTAAAGAGATGCAAAACCATCACAATTAACCGTGGATACACTGCAATGTAAAATGACATAAGGTCATTTTGCAGCTCTGTCAATTTGTCACTGCAGATATTACGAGGTTGATTGAGAGAGCGGATGATATGGGGACAGTTTGCATTGATAGGAGGTGCTCAAAGATTAATGGGTGGCTCTTTGAGGAGGACACATGTACCCGAGGGAACATGCATCAGCCATAATGCCTCTCCAGAGACGGTCTGAAGATAGAATATGAAGTGTCACTTTCCTCTCAAAGTTATGTGACAAAAGGTCATGATGAACAATGAACGAGTATGTGTGTAATGTGAATAATTGTGTGGACACATTCCTCAGAGGTGAGAGCAAGCATCTGTGAATGAAATACTAAAAATGGAGCTGGCATACACGTTCAGATAAATGTGATTGTAATCCAAACCATTAATGCAGTGAGGAACATCACAGTTTTCATCTCAGTTTGAGCCACTGACATATCTATCCTTTCATGTCAGACATCCAGCAACTGAAAAGGAGTGGACCAAAATAGATCGGGACCAAACACTGATAATGTCTGAGCCGAGCTCCTTGAGCAAACTTTCTCTTGTATTGTATCAGAAGACAGTGATTTATTGGCTGTGCTGTAGGGGTTTGAATGCATGTGTTGGGGCCAGTCAAAGCCAATGGGGGAAGGTGACAGAATAAGGACACTGTGTATCCTTGCCTCTCAAGGCCTGTCAGAACGTCAACTCAGCCGGAGAGAAGTGAAGCCGATGCATGGCTTTGGCCGGCTCTGAAACAAAAGAACAGAGAGTGAAGAGAACAGTCTGCGCTGTGAGACGTCTGCATCAAATAGAAATAGACTTTTCAAGGATTTTTTAAAAAGTTCTATGTTGACCCTGTCACCACCTACGAGCCCTGCTCAGATCGTCTTTTCTCTTATTCAAGGGAAATTTTCACATACAGTAGAATATGCACCCTGTATATAAACATCCCTATATTGAATAAATACCAAGGTGACACAAAAAAATGATTTGAATTTCCACTGAAAGTTCGTGCAAAAGACAAGCCCTTTTCATTTCTCTGAAAGAGAAAAAAAAAAGAAATTAAGTTGAAGATTTGTGTGATCCGTCAGGATGTTTAAAATAGATCATAGGGATAATTTTTTCACAGACACAAACTCCCATCGGTGTCACTGTGACTTTCAAGCTCGCACAGTCTGACAAGTTCGGAGTGATGTGCAGAACCGACGTGCTCACAAGAAAATACATGCACTCGTTCAACAAACTTTAATTTGAGGTGACCTGCTCCTTTCATGATAAATGACCTGCATCCTTGATTTCGGGGAGGGCGGACGGTTTTCGGAGAGCGTGTGTCCTCCTCCACAGGTGGCAGAGGAGCGAGAGGAAGAGAGGAGGAAGATGAGGAGGAGGAGATGAGCCATCTGCTGCAACATGTCACCACACTCCGCTCCTCCCTCCGCTTTCTGCTTTGTGGCAGGCAGGCAGGGGGAGAGAATCTGATCTGTTTGTCTTTGTGTTGGAGTGTGTGCAGCTTTCTGTCAGCCATTTCCATGTGGTTATGTGAATTCGATGTTTATGTGCGTGTATGGTTGCATTTGTTGTTGCGTGTACTTATATGTGTCTGCAAGTCAGTCCATATGTCAGATTGTCTCATCATGTGCTCTTTTGGTCTATGCTGTAAAGAGCTTTGGTGTACAGAACAGTTTGTGTCTGTCGCTGACTCCACCCAGAGGGAGCATCTCATTTTTGAGCAACTGATTGAATTAATGACTTATGTTATATCATACTGTTTCAGCTGCGTTTACCTTGTTAGTCACTTTGATCTGAGCTATGCTCTCTTTGTGTTTAAGCTTGACCTTTCTCTCGTGCATGGCCTCTCCACAAACAAACAATAAAGCAGCAAAACTCTATTTTACAACACCCCCCAAATTTTTTGTGCAGTGCATTCATTCACATTGAGCGACATCTGACTGGGGTTGTCCCTGACAGAGATTTTTTTTTTTCAGACCAAATGATATGCCACATTAAATTCCTATATCAGCTGACATGAGTGTGTTTTGCCAGTAAGACTCGTGTTTCAATGCCTTTCTTCGTCATCTGCGATTTGAAAACATCAGATTTTCACACAGTCAGAGAAAGCTGAGTGGTGGTGAACATCCTCAGTTATAAAAATAAGCGCACCGTGGTGAGTCACTCTTTGCAGTCATCTGATTTTAGTGTCTATTTTGACCAAACTAGACTTGGTGATTGTTGCAACAGTGTAAAGACAAACTAAGATGTTTTTGGTGACTTTTATTTTGTTTCTGTCAAGTTTAAATTAAACCGTCTGGTGAATTTGGTGAAAGCAATGAAACAGCTGTTTCTGGTTAAACAAAATAAAAAAGGTCTCTCACTGTAGCGATCCTTTTCATAATGTTGTCAGACATGAAGAATAACAATCTGAGCTTGTCAGTGGCAGAAACAAACAAACAAGCACCACCTGTCCTGTGCGCTCGGGTGAAGTCACTGACAGTGCGTCACCTGAGCTCCGTTTCTATCACTCTTCTCTGCTTCCATCGCAGTTAGTTTTGTCATTTTTGGTGATTTAGAGGCTCGGTTTGTTAAATTTACTTCTTGCCATGCTGCTGCATTACAATGACATACAGTACAATGACGCAGTTAAAAAACATTTTCTGAAGCTTGTCTACCAACCACTCATTTCACCTTCTCTCATGAGTTGACCAGCGCATGTTGTCACAAGGGGGCAATTAAGTATATCATATCATATTGTATCATATCTGTATTGTAAAATCAGAGACGATCTCCCCAATTATTAAAAATCGATGGTGGGTTTTCTTCTGCAAAAGGTTCCCGTGACTTGAATAAATAAACTATTTTCTGTTGTCTCCCTTCATACATGCATATTATACATACATGTTAAAAAAAGAAAAAAAAAAAGAGAAATGCCATCAGAAGCAGATGGTAAATGGTGCAACTGCGATGAAATGAGCTGTTTTTATAGCTGTGTTTCAGTCCACAGGAGGGACAGATATTGGGGAAGATCCAAGAATGGAGAAAATCCTCCGAGGGTGCAGTCATACAGAGGTTGGCTGTGACCAACTGATAGTCAGACTATGCACAACCTTTAAGGAGGAATAAAAAAAACCCTGACAATGTCATCAGGGTAATCTCAGCCTGTGCCTGGAGATGAGACACATATTGTAGAGAGCCTGTGTTACAAATGGGGAGGGCAACCAACTGAATGAAGATCAGAAGGTATTTATTAAGCTGGAATATCCTTTTGAGCAATGCACACAAACTTTCCACAATAAGGGGTAATAATGGGTTTTGTTTTCAATGCAAACATGGACACTCAGTGACATTGTAGAAAAATGTGTATAGACTATATACTGTGCAGTATTCATGTTTACTGCATAACACTATGGGAATATAAAATATATATGCATTCCTACAAACTGAAGCAGACAGTGGTAGTACAGAGCAAACACATCTGTCCTGTTCTGTGAGAAAAACCCACAAGCGAAGTTATGCACCAAACTGTGTTTTCATATCACATTAAATAATAATAATAATAATCTGTGGTGGTGCACATGTGATTGAATGTATCCGTCTCTAAATGGTTTGTCTGCATCTCTTTGCTGTGTGTTTTTGTGTCTGACATTGTCTCTGGCTTTAACAGTTTCAGAGATCGTCTGTGTGTGTGCTTCCCATTATCTCCCTCTTTGGCTGCTCTCTTGTGTAGTTTCGTGTGTGTGTGTGTCTCACGGTCAGTCTGTTCATCTTTCAGCTATTTCTGACCCTTCTCACACTGTGCTGAGTCCCAGTCTCTCCAGTTCCTCTGCCTGTTATTCCAGACGGACGTGCTTCTGTATCAGGCTGCTAATGAGGCGGCGCTGTTCATTCTGTGGCTCTTTGAATGGAGGGCCAACCATTTAACCCCGCCTAGCACCCCTCTCAACCCCCATGTATTTTTAGGTTTCACTTCATTTCATGCTGAATAAACACCTACATCTGGGCTCCCTCCAGGGCCAAGCCACATGCCATCCCACTGGACTGAACAAAAAAAGACAACATAAAGTGCTCAGCAACAGTCGGTCTTGCAGTGTAAAGTATTAGCTTTAGTCTTGTTGGATAAGCACTCACCTTTCTAAAAAAGAGAAGCAATGCCACATCTTACATTTCTTGTTTGTTAAAAGTAGTAGAGTTTTATTGTCATTTTTAGGCTAAAACTGATCTCATTGTCAAGATGATTGGCGGCTCTCTGCAGTTAATTTTACATTTTGCACCATGGAGTGAGAGTGGGTGTGAAATGTGCTGGATTACTTCACCACACAAAATGGCAACAGCTTTGATTTTCCAATTCATGTAAAACTCTGTTTCATTTCCACTGGTATAATTGCATCATTTCTACTTTACATGAGCTTAAAATTGCATATTGATCGTTATGAAAAGCTGCTATGAGCTCCAGTTCCTCTTCATAACAAATGGTAAGACAGAGTGTCCATACCAGAACAAAAGTATATAAGCAAAAACTGCAAAACTGGTCAAACACAGCAAACAAAGTATAATTTTATTTGTTGTGACATATAGTCACAAAATCTGAGATTTTGGTGGTTAATTTAATGTAAAAAGTAGGCTATATAATTTTGACTTAACCCTAACCCCTGTTCAAAGTTGTCACCTAGCAAGAGTAAGCACTGTTTTTTTTTAAATATGATAACAAAATATGATAATAGTCTACAGGGGAACAAGCTCTAAACACAACATCGACATATTGTGTTCTCATAGCATTGTAATGGCAAACTTGTTGGCAAACAGTTGCCTTGAAGGACATATCTTGGTCTTTAACGGCTAAATCTTCCCTTACATTCAATGGATAATTGCTAACTTCATCTTTCTGCTGTTTGGTGCTGAACAGTATGTTTTTTTTAGAGCTTTTTCACTGAAAACAGTTGATGGCTGTGGCTGAAAACAATGTTGATGAGAACTGAATCCAAATTTAACCTAATGTTGCAGGTCATAATACCAAAACAATTAGCTGTAAGACATTAAAATGCTCCATAGAGCTGTGGGAAACTGCAGAGTTTACTCATTTAGTGACCTATTAATATATAAATAACAGTTAATGCAGCTTCAGTAAAATACTAATCCAACCTTGATATAAAATATAGACAAAAGATATGAAAGATCCATAAAGTTGTAAAATTTTGTAAATAATATAATATGCATGCAAGGCATTGAGAAATGATGATAAGGGCAACAGATCAGACACTCATATGGGTTGTTTTAAAAGGCAATGACAATCTGTTTTGTAGTTTAAATTGTAAGAATTGTTGGAGAGACCTCGTGGCAGGAGAGGGCAGAATCTGTAGCCCTCCTGAATTCATTGCCTTAACACTCTTGTGCTCTTTGGCATGAATGTTGAATTTAAACTCGGACCATTCTTCTCCATATTCTTTTCAATTTTTTTAATGCTAATCCCCTAATACTCTTTGGTAATGCTTTAGATTACAGTACATACTGACTCATACATGTCAAGCCAAGGGAACAAGATGTTAAGTTGAAGGTAACAATATAGAGAGAATTTATACTATAGGAATGAATTAATTAATTAGTATTTTATTTTTTTGCCTGGTCATGACCCATCTCTCATGAGATTATTCACACACATGAACTACAAAATAAACATTGACCTACCATCATCTAACAGCACAATGCATCAATATTATCCACAAACAGAGATATAAACATTAACATCGTCCAATCATAAATATTAAACCACTGAAACATAATGCTTCAGGAGAAATCCCACAATTCAAACATACAAGACCAGCCCCATAAACACAAGGCATAGTGCACAAATCCCAATATGACAAAAAATACATTTGCATCCATTAATGCTGAGCACTGTATGTTTAATCCAGTTCATAAACCAATAGTCTGTTGTCCAACTTTTCAAAACAGTATTTGTCACAAATCATGATATAAAGGGCAGTATAAAACAAAATGAACAGGTAATATACCACATCTTATTTCTCTCCTGTGTCCAGGTACAGCAGGGTATTAATAAAGAGATCCTTGTTTGTGCATTTGCCTCAGTTTCCCTTTCTTCTTTTTCCCTGGGTTACTTTTTATTCCCGGACAACCATTGAGGAATGCAACAGTTTGGCGACTCATCCGGGATAAAAAAAAGGAGATTAGTAAATGGATTTAATGGAAAAATTCTGGTACAGTATGTGTATTGTTGTGTAAGGCTAGTTTGCCTGTATGTGTATGGAATCAAACACTAAATATATACTGCCTGTCACTGGTAGATGTGAAAGCTTGGTAGCAGTTAGCTAAGCTAGTCAGCAGAGACGCTGCTGGGGGCTTTCAGGCTTTGTTGTCTTGTTACTGCTTGTCCCTGTGAGTATGGTAACCTTTGTTTTGGACCTCTTTGTGTTTAGTGGTATGTGTGTGGCACATGTATTGTTACCACACTGCTAGTTTAGACTTACGAGAGGGGGTGTTATGAGCTACAGTGTTGTGTGTTTCCTCTGTACTCTCCTGTGTCCAGGTGCTGCAGCTCCCCTCTTTGGAGCTGCAGGTGTGGTCAATCAGTAATCAGGCCTGGAGTTTAAAAGCAGGGACAGAGAGCAGCAGGACAAGGCCAGTGGGCCAAATGGCAGATGTTAGTCTGTGTGAGGGCAGTCTAGTTTGTGTATGGTAGGTTGGACTGTGTGTTGCTAGCCAGGTGCTAGTGTGGGCTGCGTTTAGCCACGGCACTCCTGTTTCAGAGAGAGGATGTTTGTGTGTTTTGCTAGGCACCCTGGTAGATGCCACCTTTGTCTCTTTGGGAGGAAGGGTGTTTATTGGTGTGTGTAGCTAGTCTCTTAATGTATTCTCTGATTTAGTATTATAAGCATTATAAGTTAATGTTCATTTGTCATTTGTAAGCATTTACTTTTGTCTTTAGTTTGTTAATCAAAAGATCCATGTTTGTGCATTTGCCTCAGTTGCCCTTCCCATTTTTTCCACGAGTTAATTTTTATTATAGTTACTCTCCTCATCACCTGGCCCACCATTGGGGAACAAAACAATTACAGTTTGGAATATGTAGAATAACCCATATATTTCAGCATGTTCATTTTTCCTATAACACCTCCCAATGCCCTACTTGCAGAGTCTACCAGAGCTGATGTACCATGCAAAAAAAGACATACTTTCATCTGGAAAAAATCCCAAGATACGTAAATTTACTGGTATACTCCAGTTGTTTCTTACCAATACCAGCTTAAAATAGGTATTTTTTAAACCTACCTATTCTGTTATTAGGGGGTACAGTATGACCTACTGAGCATCAATCTGTCGCTTGGCAGGCATTGAAAAAGAATTTATACTGTAACTATTTTTAAATCCTACCTATTATAATATGAGCATGACCACCCTTGAGAGCTGCACACAGGTCAGAAATGAGCATTCACCGTCAACATTTGCTGATACCACCTTCCATGGAACTTGTTAAGAAACAAGTGTATAGTATTGTTAAGAAACACTTTTTTTTTACATTAGAAGAGACATACAGTATGTGTGATGTCAAATTCCTTTACAATCTGATTAAGGAGAGTATGAGATGCTTTATTAGTGTGCATTGACCTAATAAGTGGGGGTGACCAAGAACCGACAGCAAACTGATGAGCTGTAACCTGCAATTTTTTTCTTTTGTGCATTGCATTGTGAGAAAATCAACAATACACTCAAAAATAAAGGGTTTTTAAGTATGCATACTTGAGAACACTTAATTCTGTCATTTTCCTTGCATGAACACAGCACAACTCAAATCCTGCTTAGAACTGCTCGTATTTAATGATATGGATTTGTGACAATGCTATGGTCTCTCCTTTTAGAAATACAAAACTAGACTACTGAACATTAGATGCTACTTAAAAGTCAAGTAATAATGTCATGTGACCTGTTTCTTTTTCATAAGCACTCATTGTGTCAATCTAGATGATTGCTCCTGTTTAATGGATGTAAAAGAGGAGATGGATGTTATCACTGTGTGAATCCCAAGGCATCTTTAATTGTCAGTCTGGCACAAAATGAGTCCCTGTCCTAATTTATTTGACTTAATTTATCAACACGCTGTCTTTCCATTCACATGAGAGCACACTGCTGTAGAAGCCTTTTGTGTTGGTTTTCTGCCTACACAGTACTTTTAATGCTAATGCTTCCTGAGATTTGACAAGGCATCTCTACTTCATCTGCTACATTTCAGTGCTGATCAGAGTAAACTATTATATTGTCCGTCGACTTCAAAAAAGCAGGTTTAAAGCTCGCTGACAAGGCTGCAATCAAACAGAGAGACCGACAGGGATCAGACAGCCGGCTGCAATCAGTCTCCTACTCACACTTTCCTCCTCTCATTCCTTCTATCTCATTTTCTTTCTTCTTCCCTGGGTCTCCTCTCATCTCATTGCTGCTACCGATTAGTGTAGCAGCCAGAGCTGATGATATTTCGTTTGATGGTGAGTCGTAATGTTATCTTTGAAGGATTGCAAAATCCTTGGCTTTTCAAGAGGACACAGTGAACACTTTCTAATGACAGTGTTTATAACCCATGTCTCTCTCTGTGATGTTTCAGCCCAACCACAAAAAGTGCACTGTGGAAATAGCAAGAGAACTGATGAAGGATGGGATTAACTGAGTAAATGGTATGTTGGAAATGACTACATATTTCTCCCCAAGACATTGCTGTCTTGTTTTACATTCCATATGGAATTACATAAGTCAATACACCACAGGAGGCACGAGACACAGACATCAGTGTGATGACAGGAATAATAATTGTCACTTCACATCCTGATCTTGCAGCCTTATTATAAACACCATATCAAAGATGATGACAGGTTATCTGTCACATCTACTCACTGTCAGAATGTTTACACACTGTATACTGTAACAACATAATATTATAATAAACAATAAATCAAGTGACTGGCATCTGGTAGTCTGACTTACCGGATGCACACTGCTGGTGTAAGTCCTGCCACTGGTCACTTGCTTCAAGTGGCGGCGCAGCATTCACTACCTTTGTTTTCAAAGTCCCTGGGAAACAGGAACAACCTCCTGAACAACCTGAAAATGTCAAATTAATGCCCAGGACGCTAATGGTATGAACATGAACAAGCAGCTGTTACCTTTTCTTTTGTACTGATGTAGTTATTTATGCCAGAGCTTGCCACTCGATGTGCAAATGTTCCATTGAAACAAGTTCCCTCTCGACACCATTTAGCAGCAGCCCTGTCGCTGCATCCTGGCATGAGTGCCGCCCAAGTAATTTGTGATTGGTGTAAAGAAATGCAGAATGTGTATATGTGGAGCCAGACCTTACTTCAGCGAGCACTGAGGAGAGAGGACTGGTTTCTGGTTACAACTCTTCACAATTCTTCTGCAAACACAATGTAGAAAGATAGGGCTCGCAGGAGCAGCACTGCATCAGCAACATTTTGGAACACATCCTCATACCTAAATGCCAGAATTGTCAATTACAACCAGAACAGCATAGGTGGAGAATACCGGCAACAACAGTCCTACTGGACCATTTACATAAAGGCCATTTTAGGGACGGGCAAATTAGCAGCCCTAGCTAAAACACTATGAAACTTGCATCAAATAGCTGTTCTCAGTCTGTCTGTGTATTTCAGATGATAACGAGTAATCAAGTATCAATTAATCAGTCGTTAAAAATTTGATCTAGCAAGTAAAATTTAATCAATCTACTATCAAATAAAGATCTGAAATGTAACCGAGATCACATAGATGTGCACGTTCTGCATGTTATCTGATATTCAAGTTTGTGTTTAATATGTAGGCCTTTGTGTCTTCATAGGCTATGTAATGCTGTCAGAGAGTAAATGGCTGAAACTAACAATTATTTTTATTGTCATTTAATCTAGTAGTTGTTTGGTGTATAAAATGTCTAGAAAATAAAATAGTGAAAAATGTCAGTCATTGTTCTCCCAAAGCCCAGGATGACGCCCTCAAATGTCAAATGTCGATCCAGAAATATTCGGTCTACTGTCATAAAGGAGTAAAGGACCAAAAGATATTTACATTTAAGAAGCTGGAATAAGAGAATTAATTGTTGCAGCTCCAAGAGAATATGAAATATGATGCTGTGGAAATAAAGTTTTGATTGATTGTTAATGTTACAAATGTGCCATAATTAGATGAATAAATTAATTAATAGATGCAGCTTTTTAGCATGGTGTAGGCACTTATCCACCACATCTATTCAATATCAAAATGTTTGTGCTCTCTTTACTGTAACAATAAAAACAATAAAAGCTCTTACAGTAGTTTCTCTGTAACTTCTCAGTGACAGCGGCAGAAACTTTTCACCACAGTAACATGGTTTCCAATGTGCTTTTTTGACTTCTATCTGTCATTATGAGCTTCAACAATGTTTTGAACATCACAGGCCCTTGACTCTGGGTCTGCAGGCTACATGGTGACAGCTGGAGGTAATTCACTTTGCTTCATTTTGCTCGCTGTTAACGGCTCATGGGATGATAACGGCGGCACGAAAGCTTTAATCATATTCCTCTGCCTTCAAGAGAGATATTGCTTTTTCTCACAGTTTATTGAGTGGGTAGGGGAGGGGTGTGTGTGAGAGTGTGTGACAGAGTAAAAAGGCAGAAATGCAGGGTGGGGTTGAGGGATGTGTGTGAGCGTGTGTGTGTGTGTGTGTGTGAAAGAGAGAGAGAGAGAGAATGAGAGAGAGAGGCTTGTAGGTGTCATGGGTGGCCCGGGGACATGTATCATCGATCCACCACTCGGGGCTTCCTGTACACGAGGTGGCATTAAAATGATCCATGGCCTCTTTCCCGGGCTAATACCAGTGATATTGAGATATCAGACCGCTGTTTTCTGTTCCTGGCAGCGAGGGGCACACACCCACGCCAGCAGAGCTTACACACACAAGACAGGAGAAGAGTTCTTCCATAGGGGCTGAGGTGATAATCTAATAGGGACATTTGTTTTTGTCTCCTGCTCATTCCTCGCTCCTCGCCTCCTCTCTCCTCTTCAAGCTCCGAAACAAAAGCTTTCGTCTAGGGGGCCCGCTGCCGCTGCTGCCTCTGTGGCGTATAAATAACAGTCGCACGACAGGGAAACAAGTGTAACACACACCATCTGGCCCTCCACCGGTGTCTGCCTCAGTCACAGAGATAGGCAGGAGCGGCGTATGGAGGGGGAGGAGGTGGGGATTAGATGATCAGAATGGCATCTCCCCCTCACCTCAAGAGGGATGGCATGGAAGCCAGAAAAGAACGTTGCTGGCTTTTTTTTTTTTTTTTTT